>KV751317.1:23041654-23058544 GCA_001698575.1 Mola mola | reverse complement strand
ACACAGACACACCCTCACACACACACACACACACACACACACACACACACACACACACACACACACACACACACACACACACACACACCTTTGTCCAAAATGTATATAATGGTTTACATCCTAGATTAAGCATTGTGTGTTTCTTTTCCATTCTTGTTCATTCTTGAATAAATACTTTTGCATAAACAGGCTGTGTGTTTAATGTTGCACAAGAGTGAATTTTGCCAATCTATACACTGTCAAGAACTCCAATTAGCTGTGGAAGAAGGAAGGTTGGTTGTAATTATTAAGCATAATTCAAAATTCAAAGTATGGTAGATTTCATGAGACTTATTAATTGAATTGGCTATCTTTTCCCTTCTTTAATGGTAGTGCCCTAAATTAATCTAATGTAAATTAGATCTTACTATTCTAATAATTAATTAATTATTAATGAAAATTACTGATTAATTTTAGCAGCCAAATTCAACCACTTAGTTGTCACCTTGTATAGTCAACACAAATGGTGGTTTGTGTGAACAGCCACACTGTCCACATACCTGAGCCCCAACAGCAGGAAGAAGTTACATAAAAATGTTTTAATGTCCATTTATCTGTCTGACAGCAGACACTTAAGGAAAACTCTGAGCTTTGTTTTCAGATTCAAAGGCTTCATTTAAGTTTGCAGACATGTGGTGTGAAGACACTTTTAGCGCTAAACTGGTGAGGATTCCTTACTCATCTGAGCAAGTCAGCTTTTCAGACAGCCTTTCTGATACACTCAAAAAAAGACCGACTCTGAGGGTCTATATCATTGTCCATTGCAATGTTTCACTGTGGACTTTGTTATACAAATATGATAGACATTGTCCAACAGAATGCAGCATCTGTAATTAAAATAACTTAAGGTAGTAAAGACAAGGTGCTCTTCTGTTCTGATGATGATACAGAGTGTAGCAAGAAACAATCTGTATCATCAGCATCAGAGGCAGCTCTCCACCTGCAGCAAACTCATCCAGCAAGCAAGAAGTAGTAGATTTCGTATCGTCTCCACATCGTCAGACTCACTTCTGCTCTATTTATCATGATTTGAAAAGATAAAACATTTGCTGATTGACAGTTTCTCTTGCACTTTTATCAGTCTTTAACAGCTATCTTGCCAACTCTAACCATTTCCCTTTTTTTGCAATTGGGTAGATTTTTGCTGATTCATGTGCAAACCAAACTGTTTTGCAAGTGACTCTATGCTAAATGTTGTATGCACCAAAGAAATACACAACTACAAAAACGGCAGCAGATTATTATTGATTTACATACACTGATAACTAAATAATCAGCAATTTATGCCTCAAACAAATAATGCCACAACCAAACTCATAATTCAAATTTGTAAAAAGAATTACTTTGAGGGATCCAAAAATACATTATATATCACATTACATGGAGAATAGATAAAAAAAAAAAAAATAATCAAAGACAACAATCAAAAAGTTGAGAGGCTGAAAATGTGACAGCAGCATAACAAAGTTAAACTTATGTAATGACAAATGGTTTAAATATCTGCAACTTGGTGACTAAACCAGTGTCACATCATCAAGCTGATACATCAGACACATGTATGTTTTTAAACAAACAAGGAGACTTTTTTTCATAAAGTAAACCATAGGTGAGTAACAGCCACGGGACATGGCTTCAAGGCCCTCAGTTCATCAGCCTATCTCATGACACCTGCTGGATCGACTGCCTGTAAATCAGTACGCCTAGCTGCTTTCTAAGCAACATTTATCTGGGCTTCTTCGGCTTCTTTGGCTATTGGCTTCTTTCTTCAAATGAAGATATAACGCAGATCTAGTTATGGTTTGATATATATGTATATATACCGTATATCCAAAGTATATGTACAGTTAAGCCCCAGATTACTCACACCCTAGCCCAGTTTTTAATTGAGGAATGTTTTTTTTTCTGGCTGGAAATGAAAGAAAATGGCAAAGACTGTAAGTCATTGTGTTAGAAATATTAATGAATTATATTAGCTATTTTCACTTTTTTACATTTTGACCAAATGTTCCATATCCAAAATTATTCATACATTTTGTCAATAATCAATGGCAAAGCCTTTATTTTCTACAACAGCTGTCAAATGGTTTTATAATTGGTGCCAAGTTTTTTTGTGCACAGTTCCACTGGGATTTTGGATTCGGGAACACTCCTCTATTGCATAGCTCTCCAGGACCACTGCATCATAAACAGCTGCAAATGCCATGCATGCTTCACACACATTAAAATGCATTGTTTGGGACATACAGTGTTACTGAGAGCTCTAATTCTATGTATAATGCAAACGTTAAATTTCTTTTTAAATTCAAAAAAAAGTTTGACTTTCTTTACTTGTACTTTCTGTTATTTAATTTAGGTAGATTCAAGCAGAACACTTTTTATTTTTAGTACATTTAGATGAGCAACTTTGGTAATTTTCTCAAGACTGACTAATCAACTTTAACCACTGTGACTTTCACGTTTGTTATCTCTACTTTTACTCAAGTATGATTTTCAAGCACTTTTATACCACTGGTTCTGTAAACTTGTTATCCAAACTGCCCTTCAAAGGGGTTTTAAATCAATAAAGGATTGTTTGGTTTGCAATGCTTTACAGAGGTCAGACGAGTCAGCAGCAGCTGGGGCTGTCCAGCTCTCACTGGGCTCACTTCCACCTCGTGGAACAGTTTCAAAATGTGTCAACCGACCTCAAACTCCAATACTTAGATTCAAATAAGTCTAGTACAGCAGAAGAAATGCGCCAAAACACACTTACCTGTTCGAACTTGGCCACTTGGTACTTAAGAGTCCAAAAAACAAGAGCGAAAAACGAAACCCGGTAAAACAAACCTCCCCCAAAGAGTGAGATTCTTCTTCCAGCTAAGCGAACAGTGTGTGGGGAAGAATAAAACCGTGAGGTAAAACACCTGAGCAGCCTCCGCGGTGAGGGAGTTCCTCAAAACGCGACGCTCGTCAGCGGACGACACTTTGCAAACTTTGACCAACTTTTAAAAGTTAAGAAAGTAAGTTTCGGAGGCAGGGTAGTGGCACTGATTAACAACGACGCGAGGAAGCATCCGGGAGCAACTTACACCGCCTCCCTCCGTCCCTGGAGCCGCGTTTGAGGAGGAATGAGGTCGGTGTGCCCGGTGGTTACCTGACTCCAATCATTCCTGAGAGGCCAGCCTTCCACACAGCAGCAGCAGCAGCAGCAGCCGAGGATTCAGGTTTCCTCTTGTTGTGATTGCAGAGCACATGAACAACGTTTACTCGAAACTAACAAGCTGAAATGCGTTCGGCTTTTTTATGTCGATCAAAATGACGTGCCATCTGGTATCCGGTGAATACGGAGAATTAACAGTTTTACTTTTTCAGCCCATTTTGCTCAAGTTTAAAGTTGCTTTAGGTAGTTCAAACACAGCATATTTATTTTAAAACACGTAATTATTCTTATTTGCCAGACATGGTAGGTGTATGAAACGACATAAGACGACTAAGGATTCTTATAGCATTCAGAAGTGTACAAATCAGCTCAAATGAACTATTCCATATTCTTCATGAAAAGGAAATATTGGTGTGAGATGATTGCCTTAGATTTCTAATTAAAATTGTGTTTTTCCCTTCTGAATTTTGTATTTTACAATCTTACCCACATAAATAAGTGGACTAGTGATAATAAGCACTGTTGCCTCCCCATCTACAGTTAGGTCCAAACGTATTTGGACAATGACACAGTTTTTAATCATTGTGCCTCTATACACCACCACAATGGAACTGAAATAAAAACAATCAAGATGTGATCTAAGTGCAGACTTTCAATTTAAATTTAAGAGGTTTCACAAAAATATGGCATTTACTGTTTAGGAGTTACAGCTATTTTATACAGTGTACCTCCATTTTCAGGGGCTCAAAAGTATTTGGACAACTGACTGACAAGCAGTTTCATGGCCAGTTGTGGTCCATTTCTTCGCTTCTTCAAGACAAATGAAGCAGATGAAAGTTCTGGATTTAATTTCAGGGGATGAATTGGCATTTTTTTTGTTTAACTGGAGCTATCAATATGAAGTCTAAGGAGATATCAATCAACAATAAATACATATATAAATAACAATACATCTATCAGAGTGATAGTAAAAACTTTAGGAGCAGCCAAATCAACGATTTAGTCCATTCTTAAAATGAAAGAATGCACTGATGAAATCAACAACACAAAGGCCTGGAAGAACACGGAAGACAACTGAAGTGGATGATTTCAGAATCCTTTCCTTGGTGAGGAAAAACCCCTTCACGACATCAAGACAAGTCAGTAATACTCTAAAGAACGTAGACGTATCATTGTCAAAGTCTACCATCAAGAGACGCCTTCATTAATGTAAATACAGATGGTTTACAACAAGGAGCAAACCACTGGTAACATTCAGGAACAGGAAGGCCGGATTAGACTTTGCCAGAAAACATCTCAACAAACCTCCCAAGTTCTGGAATCAGATTCTCTGGACAGATGAAACTAAGAAAAACATCAGAATGAATTGAAGAGAAAGGTTTGGAGAGGGAAAGGAACAGCTCATGATCAACAGCATCCCACATCATGTGTCAAACACGGTGGTGGTGGTATTATGGCATGGGCATGTATGGCCGCTATGGAAAAGGCTCACTGGTGTTTATTAATGACGTGACTGCTGGCAGACGTAGCAGGATGAACTCTGAGGTGTATAGGGATATCTCTTCTCACATTAAGCCAAATGCTACAAAAGTGATAGGACGGGGCTTCACAGTGCAGATGGATAATGACCCTAAACATACTGCAAAGCAACTCAAGACTTTTTGAAGGCAATAAATGGAATATTCTTCAACTTCTTAAACCTCTTTAATTAAAGCTGAAAGTCTACACGTTCACATCTTGTTTGTTTTATTTCAAATCTGCACAATGCTAAAAACTGTCATTGTCCAAATAACCTAATTCTACTTATTTTCATGAATAAGAAAGAATTTTATCCTCATAAAAATAAAAAATAACACTTTGAAGGACAATACAGTTATTTATTCTATGACACTTAGATCTTGACTGATATGCAATTTTTGGGGTGATACTGATCCTGATATTAGGGAGTAAAACAGCTCCAATATCAATATTGGCCAATTTACACAAATGTATCGCAATGATCCCTCAGATGAGGTTATCCAATGAGGCACAATACTTTAGACATTTAGACTTTTATGGTCTTGAATGACAGCAGTACACTGAAACAATAACCTTTGCTGGAAATTTGATTATTGTAAATCAGCCAAGCATTTTTTCCTCTGCATTATATACTTTAAAACCATTTATATATATATATATTGGTCGAAATCAGTAACATATGCCAAAACCAATATATCTGTGCTAGGCCAGCTCATCTGGATTAAACAGTTTTTGAACTTAGATTGAAAGTCACATGTAAAAATAGATTAGTATAAAGCTGTGTCTTTAGCTTTAACTATTTAGCTATGTTTGGGCCCTTTTGCCAAAAATGTAAGTGGAACAATGCCTTCTAAACTTCTCTGTGCAACGTTTGGAGTGACGGGATGGATGTGTTCATTGTCTTAATGTAGGATGTTGTGAAGTGTTCCTTTAATTTGAAAGTTCAGGAGAAATGTACCTGCCACACAGCTGCACAAACAACTTCTATCTGGGTATGCTAAGTAAGGGTACAGTATTTCATTTGCAAATGTGTTTATTTTCGATGTTCTGTGTTGATTTTGAGATTTTGCTTGTGTTTTTTTGCACAGTACATTATGCAACATTAATTTTTGAGGCTGGTTAGGTATAGGTAGGCATATTCTCTGTGAAGCCCTTTGAAGTTTGTGATTTAACTGTGCAGTGATGCAAATCAACACTTATGTTTATTTTTATTTTTTCACTGAAGACAGATCATTTGCATTTTTTTTTTTTAAACATAACTATTATTACAATTGTATTCACATCTAACCTTTACCATTGTGTGTCTGTTTTTCCCTCATTAGGATAAAAACTTTTGTTCATTTTAACCAGTCTGCATTGGGGATCCATAATATTAAACTAGGGCAAGGTACTTTTATGTATTTTTATTATAACTTAGTCATATTCATCATTTTCTCTTAATTTCTGTTTTTTTAATTTGCCCAAATCTCGGCAGATTAAAAAAAACCTGTGAAATATTCATGTAAAAACTTCTTTAGGTTGGTCAGTATTTTTGTAACGGGTGTGAGAGTGGACCCAAGAATAGTACAGACCTAGACCGGCACAGTTCAGGACTTTATTAGCAAAGTTCATGAGTCCACATGGACGGCAATCAGGACGCCTGGTCCGCGAGCACAGTCTACGTTCACAATGGGAACGGAGTCTTGGGATAGGAAGTCCGGGCAGACTGCAGGCAGACAGGGAACATGCAGAGTTCAGAGACAGAAGACAGGTCAGGTTACCGGGGCAGAGACGTGGTCAGGGGCAGAAGGCAGATCAGGTAACAGGAGATTCGTCCGGAAATGAGTGCTGGAAGGTAGTGCATGACGCGACGACGATGTGGCAGAGAGTGTGTGTGGAAGAGCTGGTTAAGACAAGGCTGGGTGATTGGTTGCAACTGGGAGGAACAGGTGAGTCTGATGATGTTGATTAGAGTGGGTTGGTAGAGGGGAAAACCAGGAGTGGATTGTAAAAATTTTAGCTGCAAAAATTACAGATCAGATGACCCATGCAATATCTCCTTTAACTAAAAAATCTAAATCTAAAAAATCTGATTAATTCTTTATGGCTGGAATTCCCTTGCATGGCATTTTGAAACAAGAATGTCCTTGGCTGTGATCCACAGTGATGGTGTTTGAAATAAGCACATCTCACTCAGCCTACTGTCTTTTTCCCAAGACAAGAGCAGGTCTTCATATGAGCATCAAGGTGCAGATATCACACAGCTTCCTTTTAAAAATCTGGCAGAACCGTCTCACTGTCTTTTTTGTGTGTTTATTTGGGTGGGGGGTTTATTAATAGAGGACAACCGATTCAAAGACTAATATATAAATGACCATTTGAAGAACATAAAGCCAAAATTTGATCAATCTGGAAAAAAAAAAAAATATTAGTAACTTTATTATAAACTTGATAGCTGTTGTGAACATTTAAGTTAAAGTAATAAATATTTAATACATAAATCTGGAACTGGTCAAACTAACTAAAACATCAAATTGGGACTGATTTTTATATTTTGAAAATGTTTTCTGTTAAAATCAGAAATTTCAGTTGAGAGATTTACTGCTTCCTATTAATCGTCTAAACTATTTGTTCAGTCCATTTCTCGTTGTTAGAATAGTGACCTTTCAACAATAATGCAGCGTGCATATGCTTTAGTCTGTTTTTTCAATCACATTTGTAGCAGCACCTTCTGCTCTCTGCTCTTTTGTTTGTTCACACATGTGCTTGTGCAGCTGGTAGAAAAAGCATCATGTGTGGTCCATGTGTTTGTTTTCTGATATATTCAGTTAACATGTCAGGCTCACTTATGTTGCATGTATTTTTCAACATTGTGGAAAACATTAAGTGGCAAGAAAAATGTAAGGATTTTTTTCTTTTTTTTTTGTGAAAAAGCTATTTTAAATGGATTTTAAAGGGTTTAATCAATGGTTTGAGTAGGTCCTTGATTCAGATTCAGCTTCAGATACAGGGCACAATACAAATTTGTCATTGGATGTACTGTACATGCAGAATTCTCCAGTATACATTACCTGTCCCAGGGTTACTGGACTTGTATGAGTTTGTAGAAAAGAAAGAGGATGAGTGTACCACATGTGTGTGAATGACTGCACCTGTCTGGATCTGTTTTTAGAACACCTCTGTCCACTTCTGTGTACTCTAATTTTTACAGCAACTTACCTTTCCTGTTTCAGCCTTTCCCCTGACAGCTACAGTCACTCATGAAGTATGATGCCACCTAAGTTACGTGCTATCATTATATCAATCAGTTTCTAAGACTAGACAGGCATATCTAAAGACATCAACCATGAAGGAGGTGCAACTGAAAAGTGCACCTGTGCAGAGCTCCAGTGAATGTGATGGGGCAGATAACATAGGCGTCCTTTGGGACAGGTGCTGATATAGCTGTTGAAATATATTTGAGTTATTCCTTTATAGCAGCCAGGTGCTGTTGTTATATAAAGGCCTTTTAAAGGTGACTTTTTTGCCTCTTATGTTGTCACAGTGCTGAGACTATATAATGGCAGAAGGTTCTTACTGGACTTGTTAATTCCGTTGGTAGTGGGTATGTAAACAATGAGTGTCAGGGTCCGGTAGTTTTATGTGTCTGTTTGTTAGGGTCAATCTGTGTTTCCCGTTTTATTTTGAAACTCTGTTGTGTCTTATTCCCCATGTCCTGTCAAGTTTTCTTCCCTCCTGGGTGATTGCTTCCCCTTCCCTAATGTGTTTCACCTGTTTCTAATGGTCTACCCCCTCCTTGTGTATTTAAGCACATGTTCCTTTCCTCCTGTGCCAGATTTTTCTTTTCTGTTTCCTGAGAGCAGTCCAGCATTGTATCTTTTGTGATTTTCCTCGTGCGTGAGCCTGTTTTTCTTTTGGTTCTTGTGTTTGCCTATTTCCCATAATTGTACTTTTGTTTATTAGTCTGATCACTTGGTGTCGACCCATTTTCTGATTAAACGGCTCTGATTAAGCAAGTTTCCGTAGTGTCTCTGCAACTGAATACTCCAGAGTCTGTACCTGATAATGAGATGGGAAAGACACACCTAAGATGGTCTTATATCACCTAACATGATACTGGCTTCTTATCCAAGTGAGCTTTCTGTCACAATGTCCTTAATTTATTTCTGTCAGAGACAACACTGAGTCTGGCTAGCTATAGTACATTACGTGTGTTATTGTAGGAGGGTTGACATCAGCTGTTTATGACAAGCCCATGTATTTGTTTCATTTGCCCTGAATGTCCACTATTGAATCTGTATGTGTGCATTTCTATATATGCACATTTGTCATTCCACTTTATGCAATCAACACGTTGCCATGGGAACTGTGACACGTGTGAGACCATGTGATTTTAGCCTTCATTTAAAAAAAAAAAAGACCCTGTACTGTGAGTGAGTGGTCTGTTGTTTCTGAATGGAAAGGGGGTGGGCAGCTTTAAGAATGCTGTTTCCTCACACGTTTCCCTTTCAGGTTTTTCCAGGAACGTGTTCAGAAATTTGTGTTGACAAAACAAATTCTGTACATATTTTATCACCTATTCTACTTCCATCTCTCTTAATGGCATGACATATACAGCGCTTACACTTAAACATAATTACCCCAAACAATATCTCGAATGGATAGGGTTGTCATGGTTAACTTGTTATATTCAATTTTCTGCTTCAGTATGAGAATATTTAGCATTTGCTTTCCCAAAATGTCTCAGAAAGAGAGATACTCATTTATGGATTCACGATTATTTTTGCAAAAAGTTAAATAAGATTAATGCGACTCTTGCTTCCATACAGTAAATATGCAGCTTCCTTCAGCTTAGCTTAGCCTAAAGACAGGAAAAAAAGGGAAAACTTTTGTAAAATTATCTTTAGAGAAGGCAAATTTTGTAAACTTTAGACAGAGAATGTCTTTGTTGGAAAATAATCTGAAATAATACTGCCGGCAGTAGCTTTTTATTTACTGACACGATAAAGAATAAAATAGAGATATTTCCCCAAATTTCTTATAGCTTGAATACATTTCACACAAGGTATTAAACTATGCAATTTATGGACGATGTAGTGGACATACATTAGTGTATGTCACGCTAAATACAGACCCGTCGGGCAATGCCTGAACAGCAGTAACACACACATGAACAGAAACTCCACTGCCAAAAACTGCTAATGGGTTTGCACATAGATACTCCGACCGTCGAAGATCCATGTGCAGAATGTATCCCATTCTCTCACTTGACAATGCATAGTAACATAATACCTTAAGATTACTGGTGGCCTTTCATCTCTCTTTGACTTTCCATGTTTCCATAACTACACACATGCAAACACAATAGCACAAAAACACACAATTGCCCACTCACGCTCTCATTAAACCTATAGTGGCTGCAACTAGGAAAGCTGTTTCCTTGGGTACTAAAGTGCACAGTGTCTACAATTTTAGCTGCTGTAATGCCTCAGCCTCCTTCTCTCTCTCTCTGCGACACCCTTACCCCCCTCCTTTCTTCCTCACACACACACGCTGGCTTCTCTCACTCTCCATTCCAGCTGTCTCTTTTTCTTTCCTCTCTCCTCCACCTTGTATCCCTCCGCCAGCATCAGCGGGAAGACTGAGGAGACCGAGGACTCTCCTTCACCAGCCCCTGGATCCCTTCACACGACTAATTAGCCTTGAAGTGCTGTTGAAGATCATCATATTTAGCTTAGCGATCTAGTGGCGGAGTGGAGACAGATGTAGACTAGGCTGGCTGGCTGGCTGGTAGTTTGGCAAGCTCTGTATCTCTCTTTATTCACACTCAGAAAGCAGCAGCGGAGCGAAGGAAGTGAGGGGTGGTTTTGCTTTAAAAGAGATGAGACAAGGGTAAAAAAAAAAAAAAAGAGGCAAGGACTAAAACACAACCACAGAATGGGAGTCCACAGCAGGAGCAAATCCTCCTAGACTCAGAGGTGGCAGCACTCACTTTGCAGCAGAACTGCTTCCAACATAAATACATTGAAGGTGAGTTTTTTGGTTATTGCCCATCTTTTTCTCCTGTGTCTCGTTGGATAAGGGTTTCTTCTGAAAACGTGAGTGTGTGCTTGTGTAGGCATGTGACTGTGTGAGTGTGTTTGTGCCACTCCGTGACCCACATTGTTGAACCTGAGGTGCAGTGCAGGAGGGATTCTTAGCAGGATGCTCGGCCTCCCTTGCTTTCTCTCCCTCTGTCTAGAGCACACACACGCACACACACAAGCTTCAGCTGTTCAGCAACACTTGTTGGGACTGACATTCAAGTTGATGTGTAATGAATACTGGGATGATGATGACTCATTTTTGTGCTGATGTGTGTACTGTGGAGACTAGGGAATGAATGGGTCTTTTGTTGCTGTGGTACCAGTGCAAAGCTTTAGGATGCACATCACTATGAACAGCATTGGACAGCGACACAATAGACAATCAGACGTGCCAACCTTAAGCCTGATTACCTCTGGCTGCTTTTGAAGATAGGAACATAAAAGAAGACCCCAATACTTTGGACAGACTCCTTTGTGTTTTTACGTCTGTATTTATGATCCCTTTGTCGTCTGCAACAACATGCACAACCTATTCTCTCTATACTTGGCATCAGTGAGTGCTTTAAGTCTAAGCAAAGCAATTCATGTAGCTGAGGCTCGACTGGTAATGGCATGTACTTATACTGGAATAGAGAGATAATACTAAGATTGTGATTCTCATGAGGCGGACAGATAATACAAGTATTTGAACCACAGCTTGAATAATTAACACACTTAAACACAGTGAGTGCAGTCTGTATAACTCTGTGTGTGCGTGTTGTCTGTCAGCTAAACACTGAACGATGCAGAGAGAAAGGATCTCTTACTTGTGGCTTGTACAAATACACAAGATTTTATTATAAGGAAGATTTGGGACATTTCAGCCATTTGCGAGTCTTTTGTGAAGCTAAAAATAGAGGGCCATGATGATAAATCCATGACTTGGAACAGAATTTGCCAAGATGGACTGCATTGGGCAAATACTTTTTTGCGGACTCTATAACCACCTAAGGTGATTTTGCAGAAACTGTGGTTTTTAATCCCCTAAATCTTATTTGTTTAAATTGATGAGAGTAATATTCATTCACTGTGGGGCATTATTCCTGGTATGTAGATTTGCTGTATAAACTTAAAACACACTTCAGAAGGTATCCATCTTTGAACACAATTCTTTTAATCTCCGTTTGTTGTTAGCTAAGAAGTCTTGGAAACAACAACTTTCTATTAATCTAAACTGTTTAGAGGAGAGCCCATCTGTGAGTTTTGCATCTTTGATTATGTAGTTAATGATAGATATACAGTGGTGCTTTGGTAATAATGTTGCAGCAATATTTAGTAAGGATCTTGTCCCGTTGTCATTACACACCAAAATATACATTTTGTATCTGAATGTCACAATAGAGTGGAATTAATCAGTCACCTTCAATGGTTATTGTTTCTTATTTTAGATATAGCATTTTAGCTCTTTATCAACCTGGACCTGAACTCATGCGAGCCTTTTTAAAGAGGCTCCCTCCCTTCTGACCAAAAACAACTATTGAACAGGGTAAGTGCTGACACGGCACCCCAGATTTGCCGTGAGCCGTAAAGTCAGTTAGATAATTGTTGTCAAGGAGATGAGTGAATGGGCTCGATGTCTTAGAGGAGAACCAATTGCTGTTTGACTCAATATAATCGTAGTTAAGATTGCATTTGCGTGTAATTCCTAAAATAACAATATTTAAGTTTGCAGCTTGATTTACTGTTTGATTCAGAAGCCTTTTGACGCATCCCTGAAAAGTGCAGACGCTGACATTTTCAAGCATGAGTACAGTAATTTCTATGTCAGAAAACCGCGAGCGTCTAACAAGCTGGCCTTCCTTTTACAACTTTCCTTTGACTCTACTTCCTACTATTCTCACTTTGAGGATTGAAGCTGTTTTTGTTTAGCTTCTACCTGTTATCTACCCAATCCCTATTATTTTCTCATTACCGGCTGGCTTTCACTCCACCCTCTGAACTTCTGAGGAGTCTCCAAATGTCTGCATCATGACTTTGTCTCTCTCTTATCTCTTTCTGTCAGGCTTTTATTTTTGATCATCACTCCTCTGTTTCCAGTGTACTTCTCCTCCTTTCAACCTCATTTCCCCATCCGAACACGTTTGATTGCCAGCTCATACTGGTTTGTAGGTATATGTGTGTGTTCGTACCTGTGTGTGTACTTGCGTTTTTGATGTATCATGCAAAATTGATCTTTCTGGGCATCTTTTCATATGGAAACTTAAGTCTATTGTGCCCTCTAAGGGTTAGTACGCATAGAAAATTCCTGTGCCCAGACATGATGAAGTCAGTTGACTTGACAATTTGTACTGAAGGTCACATGAATGTTAAGGTTATTACAGTGGTTAATATAAAATATCTAAATACAATGATAAAAATGTACTTGACCTGAAAGTGGTGATTGGAGCAGACTTCAATAGACATGTTGGTGAACGGAACAGAGACGATGAGGAGGTGATGGTCAAGGAAAGGAACCTGGAAGGAGAGATGGTAGTGGATTTTGCTAAAAGAATGGAAATGGCTGTGGTGAATACATACTTGCAAAAGAGGGAAGAACACAGGGTGACATATAAGAGTGGGGGCAGGAGCACACAGGTTAACTACATTTTGTGTGGACAATGCATTCTGAAAGAGATTGGGGACTGCAAGGTGGTGACAGACTGTAGCTGGACAGCATCAGATGGTCGTGTGTAGGATGACTCTGGTGGTGAGGAAGAGGAAGGAAGCAAAGGCAGAGCAGAGGATCAAATGGTGGAAACTGAAAATGGAAGAATGCTGTTAAGACTGTAGGGAGAGGTTGAGACAGGCTCTGGGTGGTAGAAAAGAACTGCCAGATGACTGGGTAACTACAGCGATAGTGATCAGGGAGACAGGTAGGGAAGGATCCATTCTCTCACCTCCCCTCTAGGGAGGTGTTTGATGTGTCATCTGGACAGAGGAAGGATGATATGGAGACTTGGTGGTGGAATGAGGAAGTACAGGAGAAAAGAGGTTGGCAAAGAAGAAATGGGAAAATGAGAGAACCGGAAGAGAGTCAACGGGAATACAAGGAGGTGCAACGTAAGGCGAAGAGGGAGTTGGCAAAGGCTAAACAGAAGACATGAGCTGTATGAGAGGTTTGATCCTAAGGAAGGAGGAAAGGAAGGAGAAAGACAAGTACGTTAGACTGGTGCAGGATATGTATGAGAGCAGTATGACAGTGGTGAGCTGCGCCATAGGAGTGACAGATGGCTTCAATGTGGAGGTGGGACTGCATCAAGGATTGGTCCTGAGCTTCTTTTTTTTTGCTATGGTGATGGACAGACTGACAGGTTAGGTCAGGCAGGAATCTCTGTGGAAAATGATGTTTGCAGATGACATTGTGATCTGTAGTGAGAGCAGGGAGCAGGTGGAAGAAATCCTGGAGAGTTGGAGGTAATGCGTGGAAAGAGGCCAAATCGAACAGTATGCTTACAGCGAGTAGAAGTGGAAAAGGTCCATGAATTTAAGTACTTGGGGTCAACTGTTAAGAGCGACAGGTGTGTTAAAGAGGTGAAGAAGTGAGTGCAAGCAGGGTGGAGAAAAGTGTCAGGACTGATCGGCAACAAAAAAATAGCAGCAAAAACGAACTAAAGGTTTGCAAGAGGGTAGTGAGACCAGCAATGTTGTTTTGTTATGGAGACGGTGGCACTGACCAAAAGACAGGAGACAACTGGAGGTGGCAGAGTTAAAGATGTTGAGATTCTCTTTGAGGGTGATGAGAATGGACAGGATTATTAACAAGCACATCAAAGGGACAGCACATGTCGGACGTTTTGGAGACAAAGTTAAAGAGGCCAGATTGAAATGGTTTGGACATGTGCAGATGAGGGACAGTGAATACATTGGTAGAAGGAAGCTGAAAATTGAGCTACCAGGCAGAAAGCAAAGAGGAAGACCAAAGAGGAGACTTTTGGATGTGGTGAGAGAAGATATGCAGGTAGTTGGTGTGACAAAAGACGATGCAGGGAAAAATGGGGCATGATAATTAACTGAGGCGATTCCTAGAAAATTCTAGGTAAAGCCGAAAGAGGAAGAAGAAGAAAATCCAATATGTAATTCTTACACAGGGCTGCATATAACACACATGGCTTTCAATGTGTCTAAGCGAGGTTAACTGTTTTGTTCTGCTGGTATCATATTGCTGATTAAATGCTCAGCGCAAATGCATGTGGATATTACAAATTTCAGGTAAAGAAACACTTGTTCAATGAATTGTCATTTGCCTTTTTGCAGTGACTGAACAGAATCTGTAACCCAAGCCCTAGGATTTACTCGAAGCCAGCAACTGAAGATGAAATATATTACTATTTACAGTCTTGTGGCATCTGAAGCTCAGATGAAGGTTTTGCGACCCACAAAGCTGAACACTATCAAGGTGCCAGTGAGATCTTTTCCCTAATATACAAGTCGAACCAATTATTATTGAGCTCGATGAGGATGAGCTCGACAAAGTTTCCATTTTACTGTATGTCTTGTTAGTGCTCAACCACAAATCATAAGGCTGGTCTCACAGTGCCGTGAACTATTCACGTGGGACTGTCTTTATGTGAGATATTTGTAATCCATGAAGTAGTCTGTGAAGATTCTCAGTCATCCAGGTCATAGTAGTCTTGCTGTTTCTTCTGAAGGCAACCGGACTTCTTGTAGTTTCTTGAAGACGTTTCGCCTCTCATCCAAGAGGCTTCTTCAGTTCTAAATATCTGGTAATTCCTTGCACTCCAGGCCAAAGCCTATAATACACCGTGGGCTTTTGAACCATCCGACCACAAGCAGGAAGACAGAACAGACCGTCAAGATGAGTGGGTTAAAAACCTATCTAACATAGACCTAACCCAGCCAGAAAAGAACGTCCTAGCCAAAGGACTCAACTTCACCATCTCTCCACAACAGCTGCCTGTAGTGGACCTCATCACAGCCACAGAATCAGCCATAAGGTCCAACAACCTTGTATTAGCGGAAGCTGATTAACTCAGGATGAAGGTATCAGCAGCGCTTGCTAGCGCAAAAATACCTCCATTTAATATCACAATTGAAGAGAGGAAAGCCATAACCAGACTTGACAAAGACAACAGCATCACTATTCTTCCAGCGGAAAAGGGGAGATGTACAGTGGTACCAACCAGATTACCACTCCAAGATCACCACCTTGCTCAGCGATGACAACACCTACGAAACACTGAAGCGTGACCCCACCAGTGGATACAAGAAAAAGGTCATCAACTGCCTACATTTGGAGATTGGAGAAGGAAGGAGTCATCAACCATCCCATTTACTATAGACTGTATCCGGGAGATTGCATACCATGCATGTACGGCCTTCCCAAGATAGACAAGGAAGGAACCCCATTAAGACCCATTATCAGCAGCATCAACTCAGTTACTTATAACATCTCTAAACATCTCACAACTATACTTTCACCTCTGGTTGGCAAAACTCCACACCACATCCAGAATTTTAATCACTTCACCAGCAAAGTTCGGGACCTCAGGCTGGCACCAGAGGAAACCATGGTCTCCTTTGATGTCACATCACTCTTTACATGCATACCCACATCCGAAGCGGTGGAAACCATCCAAAAATGACTAATGGAAGATAGTACTTTGGACCTTCGAACCAACTTCACCCCGGAACAAATCTGTAATTTGTTGGACCTATGCCTATCCATCACCTACTTCAAGTACAACAAATGTTTCTACAGACAGAAGCATGGCTATGCCATGGGCTCCCCAGTGTCTCCTATTGTGGCCAACGTCTACATGGAGGAAGTGGAAAGTAGGGCACTGAGTTCCTTCAAAGGAACAACACCGAACCATTGGTTCAGATATGTGGATGACACCTGGGTCAAGATTGAAACCCAAGAGGTAGAAGCCTTCACCGAACACCTTAACTCAGTAGACAGCAACATCAAATTCACAAGGGAGGACATGAAAGAGAACAGGCTCCCTTTCCTGGACTGTGCGATACACCTTGAGAAGGATGGAGGGCTCAACATTGAAGTCTACCGGAAACCTACTCACACAGACCAGAACCTGCTCTCCAACTCTCAGAATCCTTTGGAACACAAGCTGGGAGTTATCAGAACCCTACATC
>KV751317.1:23013521-23035038 GCA_001698575.1 Mola mola | reverse complement strand
TTACTTCATCTATATTCCCTGCTGGGTGCGACGCTGCCTCAGTACATCTTCTACCTGGAAGCAAGAAGATGTGTTTAGGCTTTTCTAAAGAGATTTTTATTTTTCACACAGCTTTACTTGTGCCCCCACCAAACTCTAGCCACCACATATGCTAACTAAAATACCCCATCATTGGTCCTTTAAATACCCACTCTAAATTTACTTTGCAAAGTTGAAATCCTGATGTATAAAGGGAGAAGCTGAACTTCTACAGCTGTTATAGTCAATACTCAACTCATGGTTATTTTGAAATTTTCTTTAACCTATTTATGGGCAATTTATATTCCATTAACATCTCTTAATACGGTATAAGGAAGGCAGCAAAGCTAAGCGAGAAAATGTTTGTCAGTGACTTAACATACACGAAACAAAAAATAGGAAGGCAACAGTTTTGTTTATGCTCCCATTTTCAGTTCAGTTGAATTAGAGGATGCAAGTAAAGATGCAAAAGATATATTTCTGTCAGATATGGGCACAATTTGTCAAAAACCTGGAAGTGAGCCCTTTTACTTTGCCAAGATAATCTGTTCACCTGACAGGTATGGCATAGCAACATTGTGATTCAACAACATGATTATTTCATAGATATGCTTTGGAAAGGTCACAATAAAAGGTCACTCTAAGGCCTAGCTGACATGAACATGTTTAAAGGAAAATCCTGTCCCCACATATACTATTTTTAAAAATATCTCTGTCCATATTAAAACGAAAAAAACACAATGTCAAGAGCTGTCAATTGCATGCCAAATCACAGATGCACAAGTACCAAAGGCTTGGTGAAAGACTGCTACATGTTTCTCTTCTTTGGACTGCAGTTAGTGATGGGTAACTGTATATGCTCAAGGCCCTAGTGGACAGTAATAGCTTTATACTGTTGCCTTGCTATATTCAACACTGTCAGGGTCTGCTAGTGTCAAGTGTCTGTCTGTTAGGGTCATTCGGTGTTTACTGTTTTACTTTGAAGTTCTGTTTGTGTCTTATTCCCCATGTCCTGTCAAGTGTTGTCCCTCAGGTATTTCTGATTATTCCCTCTCCCTAATCTGTCCCACCTGTGTCCAATTTTCTACCTCTCCCCTGTATATTTAACCCCCGTGTTGCCTTCCTCCTTTGCCAGATTGTCTTACCTTCCCCGTGAGCAGTCCAACGTTTATTCTTTGTGAGTTCCTTGTGTCTTGATCTCGTTTTGTTTCCCGATTACCGAGTTTGCCTTATCCTTGATCTGTACCATTGCATCATTTGAATTCCTGGCTTTGACTATTGGAAATAAAACGACTATCGATTTAGAACGCTCCCTGTAGAGGCTGCATTTTTGGATCCCCCAGACCTGGTACTTGATAAACACAATCTGTACTGACAGTTCAAAGACCATGTGTCGAAGAAACAACAATGAGTTGTTATATGAAAATTCTCTCACCATTCTTCTGGAAGAACCACCTTGTTTTCAAAGTTGTCGCACCAACCAGAGGTCTGATTGGGTATCATCTAATACCAGCGATGACATTGATGGTGGGGTCCAGTTCGTTGGATTGTTGAATGTAGTATCAACGTAACCGAAGCACGCTCTGACACCTCTATTTCCCTATACAGACAGTAACTGTGTATGTTGAATATGTGTAGCCTCCGTCATTGTAAAAAAATTGCCAATGCAATGTCAACAATATAAACATTAGTGCACAATGAGACATCAAACAAAGAACTTAGAGGCGCACACTCTGACGTTGCAAGGCAAAAGTTACGTTTTCCCCCGTCTACATGTTCACACAGAAATGGAGTTTATGAAAATCTATACCCTAGAAAGAGTTTTAGAAAAGTGAGGCAAAGCACTGTATGCGTGTCAACAAATGGCGAAAAATATGCAGTTTTATCTTGTGTTTATTAGGCACTGAACTAAAGAGTGAATCAGTTTGTTGACTGTGGTCCACTCCTCTACAATGGCTTTATTATGTTGCTGGATATTTGAACACAACATCATGCAGGTGAAGAAGCCAAATGTGGAAATGCAGGTTGGGCTAGTCTGGTTAACCAGTGGCAGTTAATGTGCAACATTTCCCTGCAGCCAGCCTGCCAATTGCATGCACCCTCAAAACTTAAGGCATCTGTGTCATTATGTCACATGATAAAACACATTTAGGAGTGGTCTTTTGCTGTGACTTGTACCTGTGAAATAATTGTCTGTCATGCATGTGAATGAATGGATAATTTTGACGAAGGAAAATTTCTCACTATTGATTTGTGTTCTAAATCTGAGAGAAATAGGTCTTTATTTCATTAAAAAGAAAAAAAAAAACTTTTTAAAATTTGGACTCAACCTCTAAAATATTCTTTTAATTTACATGCTCATGATATAAAATTAGACACCCCGTGCCACACATACGTATACAGTAGTGTTCAAAATAATAGCAATCCAATGTGACTAACCAGATTAATCCAGGTTTTTAGTATATTTTTTATTGCTACATGGCAAACAAGTTACCAGTAGGTGCAGTAGATTCTCAGAAAACCAACAAGACCCAGCATTCATGATATGCACGCTCTTAAGGCTGTGCAATTGGGCAATTAGTTGAAAGGGGTGTGTTCAAAAAAATAGCAGTGTGGCATTCAATCAGTGAGGTCATCAATTTTGTGAAAAAACAGGTGTGAATCAGGTGGCCCCTATTTAAGGATGAAGCCAGCACTTGTTGAACATGCATTTCTCTTTGAAAGCCTGAGGAAAATGGGTCGTTCAAGACATTGTTCAGAAGAACAGCGTACTTTGATTAAAAAGTTGATTGGAGAGGGGAAAACTTATAAAGAGGTGCAAAAAACTATAGGCTGTTCAGCTAAAATGATCTCCAATGCCTCAAAATGGAGAGCAAAACCAGAGACACGTGGCAGAAAACGGAAGACAACCATCAAAATTGATCGAAGAATAACCAGAATGGCAAAGGCTCAGCCAATGATCAGCTCCAGGATGATCAAAGACAGTCTGGAGTTACCTGTAAGTACTGTGACAGTTAGAAGACGTCTGTGTGAAGCTAATCTATTTACAAGAATCCCCCGCAAAGTCCCTCTGTTAAAAAAAAGGCATGTGCAGAAGAGGTTACAATTTGCCAAAGAACACATCAACTGGCCTAAAGAGAAATGGAGGAACATTTTGTGGACTGATGAGAGTAAAGTTGTTCTTTTTGGGTCCAAGGGCCGCAGACAGTTTGTGAGACGACCCCCAAACTCTGAATTCAAGCCACAGTACACAGTGAAGACAGTGAAGC
This sequence comes from Mola mola, assembly GCA_001698575.1. Classification (NCBI taxonomy): domain Eukaryota; kingdom Metazoa; phylum Chordata; class Actinopteri; order Tetraodontiformes; family Molidae; genus Mola; species Mola mola. The sequence continues at coordinate 23,031,751 of KV751317.1, read as the reverse complement.
ATGGTGGTGCAAGCATCATGATATGGGCATGTTTCTCCTACTATGGTGTTGGGCCTATTTATCGCATACCAGGGATCATGGATCAGTTTGCATATGTCAAAATACTTGAAGAGGTCATGTTGCCTTATGCTGAAGAGGACATGCCCTTGAAATGGGTGTTTCAACAAGACAATGACCCCAAACACACTAGTAAACGAGCAAAATCTTGGTTCCAAACCAACAAAATTAATGTTATGGAGTGGCCAGCCCAATCCCCGGACCTTAATCCAATCGAGAACTTGTGGGGTGACATCAAAAATGCTGTTTCTGAAGCAAAACCAAGAAATGTAAATGAATTGTGGAATGTTGTTAAAGAATCTTGGAGTGGAATAACAGCTGAAAGGTGCCACAAGTTGGTTGACTCCATGCCACACAGATGTGAAGCAGTTATAAAAAACTGTGGTCATACAACTAAATATTAGTTTAGTGATTCACAGGATTGCTAAATCCTAGAAACAAAAAAGTTTGTACAAAATAGTTTTGAGTTTGTAAAGTCAACGGCAGACACTGCTATTTTTTTGAACACACCCCTTTCAACTAATTGCCCAATTGCACAGCCTTAAGAGCGTGCATATCATGAATGCTGGGTCTTGTTGGTTTTCTGAGAATCTACTGCACCTACTGGTAACTTGTTTGCCATGTAGCAATAAAAAATATACTAAAAACCTGGATTAATCTGGTTAGTCACATTGGACTGCTATTATTTTGAACACTACTGTATATACAATATTCTCTACCTAGTTTCTCCATCATTATCTTGCAAACTCCACGAATAGCACTTGCCTGCCTGTCAACTGCACTGGGATTTCTCAACAGGGTGCATGTTTGAAACATTAGCTGGCTGCCTTCTACCTGTTATCACTTTAGGGTAAAAGGAAGGAAAGAGAGATCCTGGATATAGCTGTATAAGATTGTTTAATCTGTGTATATTGAATGGGCTGGCTCTCTATCAAGGCGCTGCAGCCAAGGCGAAATTATCTTATCAGAACGTAAAATACAACATCATTGCTGGAGTAACTCTCAAAAATAAAATTGCTCATGCAAGATTTAATTCTGACCTACATGCAGTTATCAGATCCCGAAATACACACTGACCTTGCAACATGTACAGTGGATGATGATGGCTACATAAAGTGCAACAGAATTAGTCTGATTACCCATCAGAATAGTTATAATTTATGAATTTGACATCCTTTCTGTCTCAAGATGCATCCAAGTCAAACTTATACATGAAATCATTTCCTTGCCTGTGTTGCCAAAGGAACACATTAATCCCAAAATATTTACAATGATGCAATTCTCTTTCTTTCTGTAAAAAAAAATGCAAATGCACATCAAACCATATCTTATATTAAAAAATAATGCATAATAATTCTTGTTTATATGTATATGTAGAGAGCACTGGAATGAGATGTAATTGCACTGTAGGGTGTTATTGAGAAAGCATGTTAGTGAGGCTGCATCTGCTCTAATTCTTCTCCGTTTGTTAGATGTGGGGGCATGTTTGCTCGGGGATTTTGTAGAATTATGTGATCGTTGGAGAGAAGTGGGTGAAGAGAGTAGGCAGTGAGGCAGAAACTATGGATGCACAGAGATGAATGTGTGTGCGTGCGTGCACATGTGAGAGAGGGAGGGAGCAGGAGAGCTGTTGAGTTTTAACTGCAAGCATGAGTGAGAGACATGGAAAAAAATGAAAACAGAGAAAGCGTTGGTTTGAAAACTGTTGAGGAAAAGAATTTTTTCAACACATAATGATCAAAAAGCAATCCAATTATTTTGAAATGTAATACATATAAATAAATAAAACACACCCAGTAATCAAGAAAACCAAGAGATGGAGGGAGATAGAAAGAGAAGGGTGAGGGAACGTGGCTGCCCAAAAGAATGCTTGCTTTAATCCTCTTTGTTTCCCTGTTTCCCTCTTTGTGCTTTTACCTTTCCCTCCTTCACACTCATATATCATCATTTACTCTCACCTTGTCTCATCAGTTGTTTTCACTTCTTCTGCTGCCTCCCTCAGTTTTATTTCCCAGCGGCACTCTCAACACTGGCTGGGTGCTCTCTGTGATATACTATTGTCTCATTAATGGTTTTATCCTTCTGTTTATCTTCCTCCACTTTCCATCTCCCAGTTCTCTCTTCAAGGTTCTTATCCCTCTTGCCTGTCCGCTGTTATCCATCAGTGAACTCGTTGATCTTGCACTCTTCTTGTTCAAGTGCATTGTAATACAATCTGGCAACACCAGGAGGCAGTCAAGCCCATTAATTTGCTTGACACCTCTGTTTGATTGCATGAGTTGCCCATGCAGGGTTTCCTCTTCTGTAAGGCTTTTTTCTCAGTATGTGATTTCTGCAGATGAATTGGAGTTCTTACACATATTCATACACAGAGCATGGTGATGTGTCTAAAGTGTTTGTCACAGTTGTGACCTCGACAGTATATCAGCTCTAATCACATGGATAATTATGATTACGTGAGCTAATCAGTAAACCAAATCACAACCCAGAGAAGAAGCGATGTTACAGCTTTGTGTCATGTTTTTTTTTGTTGTTGTTTTTTTTTTTTGTGATGAACAGAAGAAGCCTGATGAAAGCAGCATGATACTGTCACATTATTTCTGTTCATAAGGCCTGATATTTGGTCAGAGATTTGCATGTCACTGAGCTGTTGTAAGGGCATATTATTTTGACAGTTAATTTGAGGCCAATTAATGAGCACACAAATGGACAAGTTTACATTTTTATTTAAGAATTAGACACCCTATAAGCATCCCAATTAATATGTTACCTCTAAGGGTTGTCCTCGATTCATAAGCATTATGTAAACATATGATAAACCATATAAAGTGTGTCATAGAAGGAAGCAAAAATACTAATGTTTTTGTCAACAACTACAACTTTATAAACACGTGTTACAACATAAAATATGTCTTTACAGAAATTTCTGTAATGTGCAACACATAACTTCCTCTCAGAAATTTCTTTGTACCATTGGGTGGTTTACGTTTGTATTTGTAATAGTATTTATTCTTTTTAGTTGTATGAAATGCATTATTTACTATTATTTATTATTTACTCTGAAAGCTGTGCTTAAGTAATTTGAGGTACTTATACCTTATCTGAGTATTCCAATTTTCTGTTACTTTAAACTTCAACACCATTATTATTATTTTGGAGGCAAATATTGTTCATTTATGTAATACCTATAGTATACAGATACAGAAAATCATAAAAATGTTGAATATTTGGACTTGATAATTTGCCAGGATTATCAACATTTAATGTTGTATGTGTATATGATGCAAACATGTAAATATATTTAAATTTACTATCACTTGTGCTTTTGATGCTTAAGTACATTTCTTGCCAAAAAATAATTTTAATGTAAGAGGTACTTTTAGTATAACATACTTTACAACTTTTACCTAAGTAGTATGTGGGTGAGCAGCTGCATGTCATTACTTCATCCTAAGCGGTGTGACACTTATTTTCTCCCAACACATTCCCACCCGCTGTAACATGTTTGACTTTATCGGTAGACATTTTTTTGCCATCTGAATGGATCACACAGGCTGAGGATGGAACCACTTATGTGAAAGCTCACAGTCTGGCCCCAGGAGATGCTGGCAATGCCCACATGTATTTTCACCACCTTTTCCCTGAACCCTAGAATGTTGTTATTGCCATAATTTTTTTCACCCTTGCAGCTTAAAGGGCTTTTATTGAGCTGAAGGTTTTCCTCCTTTCCTGTCACATCAGTGCCTTATTAGTCGCTTTAATTTTCTTGCTTTTACTCCCTTTGAAGAGCTTAATTACATGGACTGACAATTCTTTTTAGTTTACTGGGCCAGTCAGAAAGGGGTCACATCTTAAATCTGCCTCTTTTTTTTACAACATCTTGGTTCCATGCCAAGTCTTTATTTATGATAACAGATTTTAGAAAAACCAAAGTGTTTTTTTTTTTGCATAATGAATATAATCCCTCATTTGTCATTCTTGTCAGTGAAACCACTCCAGTTAATTCATGAGTTGGCAAAACCAGATCTGTGAATTATAAAAACATTACAAATTCCTGTTTTAGCTGTGATGTATGATAACTGATCTACCACATTAATCCCTTTCCCCAAGTAGAAGTCATTGTCATGTTCCTCAAGCCATTCCTTAATGGTATTTGTTGTCCAGCAGGGAACATTATCCTGCTGGGAGTTGGTGTCTTGTCATGGGAAGGAGGTTAGGGATGCACTTGGTCTGCACAAATGTTTGCATTATGTTATTTATGTCCTTATGGATGGGATATACAAAGTGTTTGATCTCTACATAAATACAGTAATGAATAGGTAAATTCAAGTGTTTCAGGGGAAGGTGTGCATAGTTTGTTGTAGGAGTGCTGAGCGAGTCCAGTACACCATCACATAGGGTTGGCAGATTTTTTTTTTCTTGTAAAATTGGTCTGATTTTAAATTTCATTTGAATGATTACAAGGCTGTTTAAGTGATTGACTTTTTGAATCCACAAGCTTTTGAACCTTTGCCTTCAGAAATGCAGGGCAACATTCTTCATAAAAGTATCTAATTAAGATACTTAAAAATTAGCAGACTCAAATATTAATGGTTGTTACCTGATGTTCTGTCAATAGACAGAATATTAGTTGAAAATGCATAAAAAACACTCAATATAAAAGTTGTAAAAGTACTAACTTATGTTTTGTTTGGGGATCGAATACTCATTTTACTCAATGAAATGCACAACATTGTATATTGTGTGTTTTTTATGCATTCTCGACTGATATTCCGCCTATTGCCATAATCAGTAAACCATAAAAATTTGAGTCCGCTAATTTCTTTGTAAGTAGGCAAACTTACAAATTTAGCAGGGGGTCAAATAATTATTTCCCCCACTGTATATGATATTATATTATTTCTAATTAATTGGGGTTTTTTTTATATTGCTAGATATTTGTTGGTTTCTAAAGGAAAAGCATGATTTGCTAAAAGGAGTGGACAGAAATCTATTATCATAAAACAGTGACATGAAGTCTTTTATGATATTAAAAAACAGATGAGCTTTTCTGTCTAACTAACTTCCCGTGTTTCACATTCAGAATGTGCAACCAGAAAGATTTTAGGAAAGTAAATCAGTAGGCATTTCTTTACCTCATCTTTCTCATTTTGTGATGGGAGAAGCTGTTGATGGTTTTCTGTTTTTCACTGAGTTTTGTACTTTCACGGTATAGATTTTCAGCAGTAATAGCAACCAATAATTTGATTCAGTGTTAAAATAAAAAACATTGCCAATATTTAAGCCAAGAGCAACCCTCCACCTACTCCATTAGTGTTATCAGAAGAAACATAGTCTCTAACAGTTGTAGTACAATAAAGAAGGAAAAGGATTGGAGGCAATGTTATAGAAAGACAAAGTCTGCATGGAATGAAGTCTTGGGAGGATGGGTGTGTTCCTCTTTAATTACTGGCTGATTGAATTAATGAAATACTAAATAGCATTGTTTATTAAATTTGTGTCCTTGATTCCATCAGCTTAACCAGATGTTTGTTATTGTAACCATGGTGGAGGATGTCTTTCACAAACTAAATTCAAGGGCTCATTTTGTAGGTGAATTTACTTTCATGTCACGATATCACCACTTCTGGCTCAAACTCTGCATTCACACACGCACACCTAGCGAGCATTGCCCCACAAAAAGCCGTAGTGACATTTTTAGCTCTCTGTACCGTCATTGTTCTCCATCATGCCTCTAATGCACAGTATCTTAAATGAAAACCCTACACGTTCAAATCTGTGGTTTCCTTATTTACCACTGACGTCTTGTTTACCTCTATACTCAGTTCGCTGTGTACAACATCTTGTGGTTACTTTATGTGTGCAGGTTCAGCCTGGAATATGATATTAACTATATTTTGAAAAATCTAGAAAGAAATTCAGATTGAGCTTGTATCGTGAACGTAGTCTTAGAGCTGTTCACTTTTGGTGAAATTAATCAAAACGCGTCAGAACCCATCTGAATTGGGCCTTAGTGGAGGAAACAGGTGACAGGCTGAGACTGATGGACGATCACACAACAACCTGAAAATCCTGTTCTGTGAAATCACACAGAAATCTCCTATGGCTGAACATAATGTATAATTTACTTCAGTCAACAGGTTCTAGATTAGGGGCTTTTGGGGACATCAAAGAAGAGATGAATCCTCACCAGCTGTGACAAATAGTTTCTGTTTGTGCTTTATATGACTGTCATGTGATAACCCTAGGTAAACCTCCTGCAATGAGATAATGGATGAGGGGGATGGACATGTGACAGAGTGATATTAACCCATCTTGGCCCACCTGCAGTTTACATTCATCTCCCTGCATGTTCAGAATGCTTTAAATACGGTTTATATGCAAATTAATTTTCCAAGGTGATTTGTGCAGGATCTGTCGCTGAGTTAATTAGAAAACATCAAGTTGAATTTGCTTTGACCTTAACAGACAGCTGGGGCTTCAGAGTGCACTGGAAGCTGTCTACTTGTGCCAGTGGTGGGAGAGGAGTTGTCATATATAGTAAGAGATATAAGCCTGCAAACAGCAGGTTTGTGTTAATGAGATGTTACAGACTCCCTTTATCAAAACTTTTCGTATTTTAGTCATGCTGAATTTTTTTACTATGGTAATTTTGTCCTAGAATAAATGTAAAATGTGTTCCAAGCTACAGCTTTTGTCTTTTCATGTATTATTTTGCACTCATGCCTTGTTAGATCTCTCAAACTGACAGTGTATTCAATAAGCACCCCCAATTTTAATGCTCATATAGCACAAACGTGGTTACAAAATTACATGCATAATCTCTCAGGAAGGTTTTTCTGCAGTTGTCTTCAAATGTTTGTTTAAATTTTGATAGGTGCGCGTAGCCCTCCTTCGCTCACAATTGTTCAACCAAGTGTGCCCTTGTCAAAGTTCCTCCTCAGACATGGGAATGCACCCACTCACCTGTAGACACATCCAAACACACTCCACACATGGAAACAACACACAACCACTCGCTCCAACATGCAGAGCTTATGTTGATGGAAACCAACATAAAATAACATGGAGCTGCTTGATATTCTATATAGAAACACATTCTCGAAGTTATAATTTGCCAGCATGCGAGAGTATATGTGTGCATGTATGTTTCTGTGTCCCTTATGATTTGACTTTAAAGTGCCGCAGGCCATGTGACTCATTACTGAATGTATTAAGCTCGACCACTGCCATTAGAACGCACAGATCGGTTGATTTGATTTCGTAATTCAAGTACGGAGTCAACAGATTTTGAATGCTTGTAAAGGAAACAGGCAAACATGCACATCTGATAGTGGATTAGAGCGTGTAATGTTCAGAGTTTGAATTAGGTCATCGTCTTCTCCACGCTGCAATAAAGCTCAAACATGTATGGTGTAACAAGGTTCCCCTCCCTGCAGCATTAGTCCAAGTGAGAACTCGTTCACTTTGCTGAAGAGAATAAACATGTTACAGGGGGTTCCCTCATTGGTTTGTTGCTTGTTCAGCCATCTACTGCCTTCCTCTATGGAGTACAGTTCAGTTTGCAAGCATGCAAGGATCTGCATGAGGTAAATTTTGTCATCAGAGTGCATACAAGTAGGCTCTGTGTGGAATTCCACATCCTAGTTTTGTCACTTTAAAAGCTAAAAATCAAAAGGAATAAAGTAATTGTTAATTGAAATCAACCAGCGCTGTGACTCTCTGGAGTGCTGTCATCACTATGAGGTTGCCAGGCAACCAGTGTAGTCGGCCAGTTTTTATTTATATCGCCCAGAGTCACATTGCCTTAGTTGGTTTTATAATCGGTTCAGAATTCTGCATCTTCTGTCTTTAGATCCTCAATTTGAGTGAGGAAAAAGTACCTAAAAGCACTTAACAGGCAGGCAATGGAGGAGGGACCCCTCTCCTGTGACAGACAGACTATAGATGGTATGTGAACAGAAAAGAACAAAATTACAGAATAGACAAATTACAATAACGAAATGTCACATACATGTAGAACATGTAACAAATGTGAAAAATGTTGATCAAGGAGAAGACTGAGCAGCTTAATGTGTCACCAAGTAGAATGTGGAACACATAACTTTCTCTCAGCCTGGTGACCTGAGAGGACCGCCTCTATGCATTTTAATTTATAAACATGTTTTACAACAAACCTTTTTATCAATATTTTTATTCTTATTATTAAAGTTTATAATAGTAGCCGAGCAATAAGCTACAGTGGGCTCAAGGGGCTATCTACTCAGTTTCAACATCTGGATCTGACATTCAAGCAGAGGCGACCCTGAAAAAGAGGGGGAGGAGTGACAGGAGAGGAAAACTAGACAGGGATCAAAAAGTGTTTATTAGAAATTTACAGTTTGTTGAGTTCTCAGCCACAAAACATTGAGTATGACTCCTAGAAAGGTAATAGTAACAAGTGTGAAGGCTGAACTAAATGAAGAATGACAAAGATTCAAAGGCCTCAGCAGAGTCAGTTTCGAGGTTTTTCCAGAGGAAGGGGTCATGATCAGAAAAGACTCTGCAGCCAAATTTTTTAGCTCTGGGCACAGACAGAAAGAATGTATTCTTGCAGTGTTAAGCCCAAACTGGTATGTAAGATTTAATGAAAGCAGCGGTGTATGAAGGAGTGAGCAATTTTTGTAGGTTATCAAAGTTCTGTGCAGACATGATTAGTATGTATCTTTGTACTGCTCATTGTGTACAATGTCACTTGATGAGAACCCACAATCTCCAGCTTTAGACATGTAACTGTGGCAACCAGTCTCAGTGATGAACACATTGAAACTACACAGTGAAACACTAGATGCGTCTGTGGTTGCTGTTCACCATTGTATGTTATAACTCTCAGGTTCTGACAGACAAACTTGGACCCACAGAACAGACCAGAGACAATCAAGCTTGTAAATCACTGTTTAATAACGGCTCGGGTTTGGTACACTAGATATCAGTGAAGAAATGCAACGGTACAGAATCACAAGACTGAGGATTAATCAAAAGCAGGCGATGGTCGAACAGAGTAAAGAAAGATCAGGCAAAGGTATCAAAAACGCCAGACTAGAGGCAGAACCCGAGGAAACTAACTGAGTCATACAAGAGAGCACAAACACAAGGACGAATGCTAGAAACTCTACTCGCAGGGACACAGACAATCTGACAAATACATATTGAGAGGGTGGGGTATAAATACACAGAAGGAGGAAATACAAATAGACACGGGTGACAACAATTAGGAAACCACACAGGAGGAATGCTTGACAGGAAAAAGGGAATAGAACCTTTTACCAAACATGAAAACGTTTTGAAAACATTTTCCATTTTTTTCCGGGAACGGAAAAAAACAAAAAACGATCGAACTTGACAAACCCTGACAATAGTGTTACCATTGTCTTCATTATTGCATGGAATTGTGGGATATTTATGCTGTTAAATTAGTGTTAGATATATGCCTCTTCTGAATGTCTCTTCAGTCCACCTGTTGTCAAGGTCAATCTTTGACATTACAATAAGCACTCACTCCTTCTGTGGCTGGTAAACACATCTATCATAGCTGCTTTTTTGTTTAGTTAATAAGAACAGTTATTAATTTGGTCATTTTTAAGGAAGAAATTACTACCAACACCCACCAAACTCTGCCCTAAAGCTGCAAACTGGTTCAGTCTGCAGAAGCTCCTCATGTTTTGCTGCTGACAGATGTGTCCTTCACGTACAAAAGAAGAACCAGGAACATTAAGACTACAGATGACAATGAATCCAAACAGCAGCTCGTTGTATTTAAACTGACCTTCCTTTTTTTTTTTTTAAAAAAACTTTTCATTTCAAGCCTTCTACTGCAAGGCAAAGAAATACTAATCAGACTTCATCTGTTCACTACGCTCACTGATAGCAGAGAATTGTGGAAGGGGAGCATGTTTTTTAATACAGTATAAATGAATAATTATGTGCATCTGTCTCATCTATTCAGAATAGCAAGCTTTTTTTCTATTTTCCACCATCCGCTCTGACTTTTGCTTTCTATCTTTGTCTCTCTCATGCATATAGACTAAATTGTCATGAAGGTCATGCACTGTGCATTCATATGAATTTTTTTTATGGCACAAAATTAGTGAGGCACAATAACAACATGAGTTATGCCAAGAGTCAAACATAGATAATTCTCATCCTTTGCTTTGCTCTTCCAAGTCTCGTCTTCCCCCCTACATCTCTTGCTTCAACTTATCTCCTCCACATCTCTGCCCTTTTTCTACCCATCTGTGTATCACCCTCCCTCTCATGCTTGTTCACTTCTCCTCTTCCTCCATACGACGTTATTTTCTTTGATCGCTCTCCATTTGTTCCGTTACCCTCCCACTCTGCATCCTGACACTGGTAAAGGGAGCTCTCTCTCTCTCTCTCTCTCTCTCTCTCTCTCTTTCTCTTTCTCTCACTTGCTCTCTCTTTCCCCATCGCTGTCTGTCTTTCTCCTTATTTGTCTCCCTCTGTCTCTGTCTCTACCTCCCTCCCTTCCTCACTCCCATCCTCATCTCTATCTGTTCACACACACTTGATTCATTTTACACATTACGGAAGCATCCATCATTTTTGCTGTGAGAGGGAAAAATCTCTCTTTCTTGTTATTGTCCGTGACAATATTTTTCACCCTGCTCTTTACGGCTGTCTTTTTGTTCCCAACTCTTTCACTCTCCTGTGGATTCAGACTGAAAGCTGGGACCAATATGTTTTATTTCCAGCTGGTCATCATGGCAGGCACTGTTCTGTTGGCGTACTACTTTGAGTACACAGACACGTTCCCAGTGCACGTCCAAGGCTTCTTCTGTTTTGACAAAGCTTACACCAAGCCGTACCCAGGACCGGAAGACAACAGCAAGGCGCCACCCATCCTCGTCTACTCTCTGGTCACCGCCATCCCTACTGTGACGGTGAGTCCATGTTCAACTTGTAAAGAGAAACTAACAAAAAAAAACCAACAAAAGGCACTTCCACAGGTGCTCATCATACACACAGACATGACAATCACCTACGTGCATGATGACATATGAGATGCATACACATGGACAATTCCTCATCATCTGCACATGGTGTTTGTGGATTGAAAGAATTGTGAAGGTGTGCATCCTCGTGGTCTCACCACTCCATTTGTGTGAATGCATTCCCTGTCATAACCATGGCAACGGACACTATATTTGTCTTCAACAGAGCAGTCAGAGATAGCAAGAGTGTGAAAGAGCCTCCATATTTCAAGAGTCCACACTACTGAAACAGAATGAAATGACTCTAAATCGCTTATCATGTCAAGACTCAAAATTGCATATTAGAGTGCCTTTATCAATTAAATATCTGAAATGAGTTGTAGTTTGTAGGTTATGAATTGTTGGCAGGGTGCACTTTTATGCAGTTGATCTAAAACAGCTTTATTTTAGCTTTACTTTTCCCCTTTCATTATGCAAATGCCTCTCCACTGCCATGCCATCAATTTAAACGAAATATTATACAATAAGGCACAATAAAAATAACAGTTTTTAGTGCAGGCTACTATGTACTGAGATTCCATTACAGCAGCCATACGTCCTTGACAGTACATTGTGACATTATTAATAATAAATAGCTTCAGATCCTCATCAAAGCTATTTCTCCATTACTGTCAGCCTCTCTCAAGGCTTGTGTCTTTGATATGGTTAAGTGGCATTACTACATTGTTCCTTTTAGCTACATGCCATGCACTACAAACACAAACATATAAGCAGGTGCTCAGAATCTCACAAATACAGGCAATCCTGGGTCGTTTACTTCTGTATGGAGCAGACTAGACTCTTCACATTCCTCAATGAATGTTATATATGTAAACATGTTAATATAAATATTAACATGTTTGAAGTTGTTTTTTTAGTGCAGTATTCCTGTCCAGTTGTAGCATTAGGCTTTAGTTTATTTTGGGATTTAATTCTAAGGATTTTCCCAATCCAAATGCACCCACTGGCACATTTTCAGAAACACAGGTGCACTTTGTCTTTTCTTTCTTTGTTTGGAGGCTAACATGGAGTGTAATGGATGGGGGCTGTAGGCACTGGGGTATGCAAGCTGTACAGAGTGGGAGCGGAGTGGTATGCTTTTGCCTGGAGTGCTAAGCAGCTTTTTTTTTGAAAGTCAGAGCATCTGTTTTCTCTCACTTCCAAAATACTGCTCCATCCCACGAGCTTCAGATACAATGAAAAAAGGCAGATATTCTTGTCTTTTCCTCATCATTTGTCTTGGACATATTGAAAACGGAAAAGTTCTTTAACTGACGGTATAGAGAGTTACTGCACAGGTTTTTGTTTTTTTTCTGCTCTCTTCAATTTTAGGTTGCCTTTAACATCTGGCCAGGGACAGCGGATGAAAATTAGCTAGCTCACTTACAGTCTGACTGTTGATTAGTGTGCATTGTCCCTGACAAATTAAATTTAAAAAAAAAAAAAATATCCTTCATACCTTCTCTCTTCCTTCTGTTGCTTTTTTATAAAATGAGGAGGCATATTAATCCCGGAATCTGCAGTTTCTTCAAGTTTAAAAAAAATTTAAACAATGCTCAAGAGATTGTTAATAAGGCTTTGCGAGGAGGTGGAGTGTGGATGGGGTGAGATTGTGATCACAGGGACTGTGGCCTGCAGCTTAACTTCAGAGCAAGGTGTACAGCAGATAATTTTATTGTTGCCAACAACAACAATGCTCTTCATCCATAAGTGCTGTGAAGTTTAGTATCAGGTACAGGGTCTGGGTAATTCAATAAGACAGACGCACACAGGGAGGTTCTGAATCAAAGTCGTTTCACTAAAAAAATAGGTCAACACCAGGAAATCTAACTAGATGGCAAAGGTACAGTTTAAGGAATAGGCAAACTCAGTAGTCGGGATACGGAACAATGATCAAACACAAGGAAGATACGCTGGACTGCTCACTGGAAAGACAAGACAATCTGGCACAGGAGGAAAAGAACACAGGGGTTAAGGGATAGACAATTAGACACAGGTGAGACACATTAGGGAGGAGAGGCAATCTCACACACACCTGAGGGACAAGACTTGACATGACACTGGGGAATAAGACACAAACAAAACTTCAAAGTACAACAGGAAACCCCGAATGACCCTAACAGACAGGCACTTAACACTACCGGACCCTGACATTTAGAAGTTTACCACATAGAACAAATCAGTCTGTGGAAGTAGAGCTTTGATTCCACATTGTTTAAGTCTGCTCAGAGTGAAAAGTATGTATGAAATGACTGTAATATGTACTGTATATCTTGCTACTTTAATGTGTCTATTATTGATGAAGAAATAAGTAATTTAAGGCTGTATGCTTGATGGTTTTTGGCTCTGGTTAATCTACCATCTTTATTTTAATTATTTCTCCCAACAGTAAGATTCTGTGGAGTTTTGGACCTCAAATAATGCAAGGTTTAATGATGTAATATTTACCATATCAACATTAAAATTCCTAAAAATGACTAGAACTTTGTTATATAGTTTTTTTGAGTTATTCACTTAAAACATCTGAAATCTTTCACAATTTTCAAATCCATAGGTAAGCGTTATTTCATTTTAAGGTAACAATTTAATTTGTTTGCCTTTTTCTAATTCCTTTAAGAAAATTGCAAAGAGAACTGCAGTGTCTCCTATGTGATAATTTATTCATTTTTCAATGTTGAAAACCATTATTGTTGTCATTTGCGGGGTTGTAAGCTATCTGCTGGCAATCCCATGAGGCTTTGATTGATTCTGTCAAACAAGGCCAATCAGACTAACATTTTATACTTAAAAATGTTACTTCTTCTGTTAACACTTCTCCCTGAATCACATCAGATGGATTTTCATACGCATTAGTAGTTGTTTAAAACTCAAACCAACTCCCATTACTATTTGTATTGTTCCTGACCCTGGGAACACATATCACTGGAATATTTTCTAAATTATATTTGGTTACATGACCACTCACAACTAAATTCCAGTATTTATGTCATGTGATGATATTCTAGCAAGTACCAAGAGCAGGAAATGGTCATTGTGTGGTACTCAGCGAATACGCTATAAGTTTCAGTGTACCAGTGAAGTTAACTGCGTGGATGGATGACAGCGCACATCTTCTCCACTGCACTGGAAACATTGTGTGTGTGCAGGTGGGAGTCAATGTGTGTGTCTGAATAGAATGTGAGAACTAAGCAGATTGGCTACAGGCGATCTCCATGACTTTCCAGCTTATTCCATTCTCACACAAAGGTGACATTTTGCAGTCGTGCCAATTATCATGCCAAATTTGCTGAAAGAGCTGGATAAAGTGGTATTTGAAATATTAGCTAACTATTCGAACATAATGATGTGGTACATTGTGTAATGGAGACTATGCCTGTGGTGATTGCACATGATAACCCGCCCATCAGATGATTCTGACACTGTAACCAATCACAGCATTAAATAGCCATTGTAGCCTCTATAAGCGTATGGAACAGTGTGAGCCCTTACCACATATGGAAACACAGTTGTAAGCTCAAACCAGAGGATTTGAGGCCATGAATGAGGGAAGTTTTGAATGCAGAAGTTTAATTTTTCACCTTTTTTTATATGAGTTACAAGCATAATGCTAAATACAGTTGCTTTGGAGAGCTCTGCTTTAATGCTACTAAATTTAATCCTATCAAACAGAAGGGGAAAGCAAAGTGGGGATGTTCTTCGAGGGGAAAAGACAGCAAGGGTTTAGAATGCAGCAAATGCTGCACAATGGGAGGAGGAGAAGGGTAATGATGGAACACGGGTTGTGTGAAATCCAAAAAACACGTGGAGATGCTCAAGTCTGTTAAACCTCAGGAAGAGCCTTTATTCATAATGCAGCTCAGTGTGACAGAAAGACGGGGATTGGAGTAAACCATGGAGGCACTCCATATCATCCAGCCATGAGAGAGTTTATTAAATACCATAAAAATTGCATTGTTCTGTTGTTTCTGTCAAACCTTCAGCAACAGATGCCAAATTTGATGAAAGCCACGTTGTATCGTAAGAGTCTTTATGTGTTCTAAACTGTGTGGAGAGATGAGGAATGACAGTAGTCAAAGTTCAGGAGGACAGCTGGAAGATTTAAAGTTGATGCAAATTTAAGCAATTGCAAGATGTTAAAGCAGCCGATTCTTTGTGCCTTCCAGAGGTCAGAGGTCAGGATAAGGTACAGGAAGACAGGTCAGGAGTGCTTGTTAATTTTTGCTGCTTGGTGGTTTCTTTTTCTCACAGAAAACAGGTCAACCTCAGGTGTCCTGTGGAGATATTAGAAACTACTACAATTCTGACTGGGGTGACTCATCGATGTAATCGATTATGGAAACACATCAATTTGCCAAATGTACATCAGGTGTTGCAGTGAAACATAGTTGTGCCTGATCAAAGCTTAGACTACCTCAATGACCAAGCTGCAGTTAAAAACCTTGCTTTATATCATTAGAATTGTTGGGATTCTTTGTAAATTGTACAGGATACAACACAGCAGCACAACTGCTGCTAGTTCAATCATTGTCATACAATTGATGTTTTGTTATGGCCCCTTGTGATACATCCAAATGTCGAAATGGGTGGCATAAATTCCAAAGGGCAAAAATACTAAGGTTCAGGTTTAATGGAAGGTCATACATAAAACTGTCCGCAGGAAACCAGAGTTTGCTTCCCATTAAAAAAACAAGTGTGATTAGTCATTTCTTAAACATAACCACATGGTTAGGAATTAAAACACCCCTGCCTTTACTGTTATATCTCAGAAAAAAACCCTAATAATTCTGATAATCCTTGATGGATTAGGATTAACACTCAACAAGGGACATGGTACAAAGTCTGCCAAGTAGACTGATAAAAATCAGGTGTCAAAACAGCTCAGAATGAATCTCAAAGTGTTGCTTTATTCTTTTTCCTATAAAATTGACCTTTGCCCAATCTTATTCTTGGTTCCCGCCGGTGATTGTTGCATTCTCATTCCGATCTAAATGCAACCATTATTGATGCATAGCAGTGACAATAACTGATAGTTTCTGCTGTGGTTACTGTATATGCAACAATGTCACAAAATCCAATGTTGTTCAGTATTTTTCATAAGAAAGGTGAAAAGGTCAAATGTATCTGCAGCTGGCCACCTTTAGAAAGCAAGAGTTATGATAACCTAACTTTTTTTTCTCAGTCATAGATGTAGAAATGTTTTTTTTTTCTCTATTGCTTGCTTGAGGTAGACACATTGTGGGGGGCTTTTGCCCTGCTGCCTAATTTTCTGTGTTAAAATGACTCTAATCATGCTCTCTGACTGCCCCATTGTTATGCTAAAATTCAAATTATGCTCAGTAAATCCAGGCTTTTCTTGTTCTCAGTGTTGTCCTTTCTCTATTCTGTTTTTACCACCTATTGTCATTGTAATCGGAGTTTTCATCCTTGACAAGCAGCCCAAAAGAAAATTGCTCACACACACACACACACACACACACACACACACACACACACACACACATCCAATCAAAAATAAATTCAAGCTGAAGTAAGTGTTTTTTATTCACACCATAAAACAAGAGAATCCATTCAGCTTATCCACACAATCATATTTTTTCTTTTGACATTTTCGTTTTTGTGATTGTCATCAGTCTTGTGTTTTATCATTCATGTCAGAAGAATGTACCCACACACATGCTCACTCCATACACACAAACGCACACACACACACACACACACACACACACACGATCAGTTCAGTGCCCATATGCAAATGTAAGTTTGCATACTGTTTAAGCCTCAGGACAAATCATCATGAATAATGGAATCACTTATGACAGACAGAAGAGGATTGGGACGAAGCACCAAGAGGGACAAAACTTTTCTATCGTTCTGTGGATTGTGAGGATGTTGGGTTCTTTTTTTTTTTTTTTTTTATTTCCTCATCAGAAAAGATAGAGGAATAAAGAAGAGAAAGCCACATATTAAACAATATTTTGGTGCTGATGTGAAATGAGTTTGTTTATAGTGTATGTTGTCTATGTTTTAGTTGTGAACAGGATGGTAGATAGTGCAGGGATCCCTAAAAGTGGTTCCTTTTTTAATGAAATTCACTTTAAAAGCTCATTCTACATATATAAAAGACCAGATAGGCCTCCAACTGAAATTGTTTTTTTTTTTTTAACTTGCTAACGTTTCCATTTTGAATTTGTCCTAAGACACACATTGTGACTGAAATAAGCAGTCATCATCATGGCTGAGGATTTCTGCTTTCATTCTGCAATCCACAAATGACAGTCTCCGAGGAATGTATTCTGAGTCTTCTTTATAAATGTAACACTGAGGGAACCTATCCTAAAAACTTGAGAGGGTAGGCTTAGCCGTGGAGAAATGAAGATAACTTCCTGGTGATCTTGTACAAGTAGCTCCTAGGAATCTTTGTTTGGTTAAAACATGAATAACTACAATGGTAGAACTTGTCTACTGCATTACACAGTAGACAAGCTTAAAAGTTGGAAGATGGAAGAGCAGGTAAGCTCCAATTCTCTCCCTCTGCCAGTGAGGGGCAGTAAGCGGAGACGGAGTAGGACTAAACTAGCCCATTCATATATCCCCACAACCTAGACAAGGCAACAGTGTAGAATTACATCCAAGCCTTTAAAGGCCATAAACTGATTTTTTTGTTCATGAAAAAAATCTAAATATAATGACCCAGACGTGACACATATTTTCTTGTGTTGTGTGCTTACATTATCAAAAATGTTTCCAACAATACTTAAACCCAAGAAAGTGTATACTTTTATTCATGACAACGGCATGACTCATTTGGTTGCTTGTCACTTTAAGTTCCAGGAATGAGTCAGAGAGCCTGGAGGAAAAATATGCAAATACAACTAATGGGAGCACTTTAACAAACTTTCAAATATTACCTCTTCCGTGAACATTTCTGCCTGAATCGTGTCATAGATTTTTATTTGTAGTAATCAATTTGCCATGAAATCAAAATCTCCAAAGATCCCACCCTACTTGCATCTTTTGCTTTGTTTTGAATGAAGGAACATATGATACAAAATTCCCTTTGTGCAAAGTATTGTAAATGTTTCCAAACATGAAAACATTAAAGCAGTCGGGCAGGAGCACATTGCATGGGCACTGATTAGCACA
>KV751317.1:22956934-23013393 GCA_001698575.1 Mola mola | reverse complement strand
AAAGATATGACAGAGGTTGAGTTTCTCTCGTTCTGTGGTCACTGTGATAAAATGACCATAACCATGTCTGCTCATCCATATATTTTTCTTCTTCTCTGAATATGTGCCTTAGAGACAGTGAGAAAGACAGAGACAAAAAAGGCAGTCACACAGACAGACAGACGGATCAGTGTTCAACAGTGGTCTGCCTATGAGACAGAGCATTGACAAAATGGCAGGGATGATAAGGGATAATCAGGGCTTTTAACTTTGCCAGTCACACTGTGTAGAGGATTGAGGACGAGAGTGGGCCACGCAGTCCCATGTCGATACATCTGACCCGCTATCTTCTCCCACTGTGATAGCCTGTAAGACATGTTTGAACCTACAGATGAGAACCCTAATCCAGCCATACACGCACACCCTGACTCTTTCAGATCTATCCCTACATTAATCCAGGATCTCTCTGCTGCTTCTTCCTCTTCTTCTTAAATAATCACTTTATGCTAGAAATTAACTGTATGAGGACGTGTAGAGAGAAAGTGGAGATAAGCATGGAGAGGAGCAAAATTCAAAGGCAAAAAATCACAGTGTGAAAAGCAGGAAGAAGATGAACTGGGTCTCACCTCAAACCATACTGGGTACAAGAGATAAAGCAAGGACAAGGCAATAAAGGACAAGATATATTTAAATTAAAAAAAAGAGCGACAGAAAGATGTTTCCGGCAGTTTCTTTTCCACAAAGGTTTGGGAAAGCCGCCTGAACATGAACAAAATGCAGAACAAAAGCAGGGTGAGACAGAGAGGAGGAGAAGGATGGAGAGAGTGTGGGTGATGATGAAGCTCAAGCAGCTGAATTGTCATGTTTACCATCACTGCCTGCTTCTGTGTGTGTGTATTTAAAATTAGAGCACTGGTCCTGCAATGTCAACAAATGTCACGTGGTATTTGACTTATGTAGACGTTGTATATACATTTTTTTGTCTTTTCTTTTAACGATAGCTCCAGAGGAGCTGCTCTGAGTCAGCACTGCTCAATTTTTAGACAGCCTCTAAATACAAAGGTATTCAGCAGTAATGCTCATCGTGTATCCATAAACAGACAAATAAGGTGACAAATGCAATCCACTAAAAAACCCCAACTTTTTATTAGAGTTGTACATGAAGAGTGAATAGTCCCACACATCTGTAATTAATGAAAGTATGCAGGAGCGCCAATTTCCACATTCCCCCTTTAGATTAAGCTGCCTTTTATATATTGTGATGTAAAACAGGCATTTAATGCAGCATCACTTTTATGTTAGACTTAGTGCTATTGCACAAACCTAAGACAAAGTGAAAGTGTGGATCCCTGTGTTTTCTCTGTGAAGGAGTTGCAAATTGAAAGTGAAGCTTGAATGAGTATCCAGGATGAATCTTTTAGTACAGGTCCCCTGTACAGTCATAACTCGTCTTCAGATGCCTCTTAACTGCTCTATTTGCTGAAAACACATTTCTTTATGAAAATTAGGTATGTAGAGACCTCATTTGCATTATGATAAGCCTTTCAACCTTTTCTTGTTCTTCATGTTTTACTACTTTTAATCTCAATTATTATCAGCTTTCATTTCAAGCAAGACCCCCCCCCCTCCTCACATACACAGACACGGACACACACACAAACGTGCACATGCATACTATTACTTTCAGTGAAGCCCTGTCCATACTAGCACAGATTTTTTCCTAAGAGATATGTTAAAAAAAAAATCCTGTCCACACTTAAGCTCTGTATACACAATCAACAACAGAAGGCCAGTAGGCGGGGATCAAATAGTATAGACACTACTCTACATTACCGATATGTTAAATAATTGCACTCTGAACATATGCACTGAACTGTTCGAACTTAAGCAGAAGTGACGTAAAACAGTAGCCAAGTAAACATTAGTAATGAGAGCCAGATCCGGTAGCAATTTGTTTTACGGTTGTCCATCAGTCAGGTGATTGGCATTTCTTTTGAAGGTGATATCTCAAGAATGCTTTAAAAGAATTACTTCAAACTTTGCACAAATTTCCACTCTGATTCAAGGATGAACTGATTAGATTTTGGAGGTCAATGGTCAAGGTCACTGTGGACTTGTGAGGCTCATTGATTTGAATGTAAAACAAACTCATCTCAAACCATTGACAATTATTTTTAATCAGAAGACCTTGACCTTTGGAGGTTACTGTGACCTGAAATATTGTGCGCACAAATGCATTCAGGGATTTTTGTCAAATTCGGCACAAACCTACATTTGGACTCGAGTGTGAATTGGTTACATTTTGGAGGTCAAACGTCACTACAACCACACATATTGTGATGTTGAACTGCAGTGGGATTTCTACTGTATAAAAGGAAGGGAAGGAAATTAACAACCTGGTCTCTACCTTCTCAAACAGTAATTTTTCTGCTGATATGTACCCTACTACTACCCTACATTACTCAGTACTCTTTACTTCCTCTTCCACAATATCGAAAAAACAAAAAGACATACTTGTCCTGTAAAAATCCACCCCTACCTAATTAGTCCCTCTTCATCCTTAATGTTCTTATCCTCTTCTTTCTATTCCTGTCATTTTTATCAGCACCGCTATTTTCTCTCAGTCCTACCCTATTTTATGTTTTCCATCACCTCTTCTTATCCCCGTCTCTTTAATCACAAATGTCCTGTATCTTAACTCTGCAAGAATGAAATTAATGTGACCTAAAATGAAAAACAGAAGGATTGCCTCCATAACAACAGTCAACATCTGCTCTAAACTAATTGGCTGCCAAGTGATTTTTACCTTGTTCCACTTTATTTCCAATCTTGACCGTCTACTAAGACTTTGGAGACTATATTTTACAGGTTTCACATTTTGTGACTACCGTTTGCAGTAAGATGTAACGAAAAGTAATTTCACCAGTTTGTGTTTTCCCATGTTTTAATTTTTCTAATTTATTCCAACCTAAAAAACTAATCTTGTTGAAGTGTTCTCATGCTAACCAAAACTCTGTCAACACAATATTTTCAGGAAATATGGTATCCATTTCCACTATTTTGCAGATGACAGCCAGCTCTACCTCTGCTCTAAGCCACGACCACACTTCCTTCCTCTTCCCTTTTCTTAAATTGGTTTTCCCATAACTTTCTCAAACTCAACAGAATAAAACTGAACTTCCTCTTATTGGCACCAATTCCACACTCTCCAAATCTCCAAGTTTTTCATTACTCATTGATAACTGTACTGTCCATCCCTCCCGTCAGGTCAAGAGTCTGGGTGTCATCTTCGACACTCCTATCCTTCACTGTACACATAAACAACGTCACCCGCTCTGCTGGCTTCCACCTCCGTAACATCAACCGCCTTTTTTGAGCACTCACCCACAACGGGACTGCCATACTGAATAATGCTCTTGTCACATCCCGTCTTAATTACTGTAACGCTCTTCTATGTTTACCTCAGAAATCCCTCTGTAGAACTTTTGGAACAATTGGTCCAGAACTGAGATGCCTGCATCATTTCCAGAATCCCTTCCACGCACGACATCACCCCCACCCTCAAACAACTCCATTGCCTCCCGTCTGCTTCCGTATAGGTTTTAAAACCCTGCTCCTAACTTTCAAAGCCCTCCATAACCTTGCTCCCCTGTACTTCACTCAGCTCCTAGAAATTCACACTCTCCTCTCCACTCCACCTGCCCATCTGTAAACCATGGGACAGATCCTTTAGCTGCTCTGCCCCCCGACTTTTGAATGCACTCCCACATGATATACGCACATTAACGTCTCAAAACCCATCTGTTCAGACTGATTTACCCCACATGATGTTTACCATCCCACTACCACCTCCACACCTTTTACTCATCCTTTGGTTTTATATTCTGGTTTTATGGTATTACCGTATATCTCAATTGTTTATATTTTTGTCATGTTTATTTATATTTTAACATAGTTCACACTGACTCATGTTTTGTTTTTTCAAAGAATCGACCTTAGAAAATGATCTTTCAATTCCTCTGATGTAATCACAGTGTCTAGCAAAATAACTCACTTCTTTTGTAGCTTGTCTTCCCTTCTGTCTTATCATCTTTTTTCATAATAACAAAGTATTCCTACCTTTTTATCACAAACATACAACTTTGCTTGCTTTTTGACCATTTGACAGGTTCTCAATCATTAAGTTGAATGTGTTTGTGTAATTTCATTTCTTTTATTTTGTTGTAAAATGAGAGTTCCCTTCTGCAGGTGTATCGTTGTGCCTGTGCATTTGCTCTTTAAGAGCAATGATAACAGATAAATTACATGACATCTATAACAACACTTCAAATAAGATTTAGTGGTTTCGTTTACCCGTGTTCCAGCATTCATAAAAGCAGTCTAAATAAGGCACTGATGATTTCGGTAGCAATTTTATGTTAACATATAATTTGCACAGCATCAGCTCCTTTTTATGACTAATTTGAATCAGAATATATTACAGGCTGAATGATATGGAATTTTTTTGAGCTTACCAATATCAGGGAGTAAAATAATTCTGATATCCAACATTAGGCAATATACACAAATTCCTCACATTGATCCCTCAAATGAGGATATTAGATATTTGTAACGAAGACAGAATGGAGACTATTTTACAAATTAACAATGAACTTTTACTGACCTAGATGAAAAAAGTGCACTGAAACGGTAAACTTCACTGGATATTTAATATATAAATCACCACATCCGTTTCTGCAATGTGTTCTTTAAAACCAAATTTTGTGATTTTGGCCGATATTGATTACTAATAAGTCAATTCTTATATATCTGTGATAGGCCAATATCGGCCCGTAATATCAGATAATCTAATACAGTATATCGGACGGCCTTAGAATATATAGTATTGCATCACATCTATTTGATTGTATACTCTGACATTATCAAACCTTATCAGTGGCTGATAGAAGTTGTTAAGAGAAAGTTGTATTTGAAGCTGATATGTGAAAGTGAGTGACCCCGTCTTCGCCCGAAGATGCTGAGGTCGTCAAGGTCTGCTAGTGTAAAGTGTCTGTCTGTTAGGGTCAGTCAGTGTTTCCCCTCTTGTTTTGAAATCCCTAGGTGTCTATTCCCCACTTCCTGTCTAGTCTTGTCCCCCAGGTGTGTTTGAGTATTCCCTCTCCTTAATGTGTCCCACCTGCATCCAATTGTCTACCTCTCCCTCGTGTATTTAACCCCCATGTTCCCTTCTTCCTTTGCCAGATTGTCTTATCTTTCCAATGAGCAGTCCAGCGTTTACTTTTCGCGAGTTCCTTGTGTCTTGATCTCGTTTTGTTTCCCGATTACCGAGTTTGCCTTATCCTTAATCTGTATTGTCACATAATTTGAATTCCTGGTTTTGGCTATTGTTAATAAAACGACTATCGATTCAGAACACTCCCGGTTGGCTCTGCGTTATTGGATCCCCCAGACCTGGTACCTGACAGTACAATCTGGCCAGAAATGGCTCTTGCAGAGTCTGACCCAGTTCGCTCAGCCCTAAAGGCGCAAGGCGCACGCCTTCATAGACGAGAAGAGCAGCTCGATTTAATCCGGCAAGAATCATTTGAAGCCGTGAAGCGCAACGAGTCGGCGTGCGCGACTTTATCGGCTCAATTGAATTTTATAATCGATCAATTGCCGGTGTCTCCCAAGGGAGCAGAAGCGGCGGCTGAATCTCCTGTCTATCCCGTAAGCTCACACTCTCTCCATCTGTCCAGCCCAGAACGCTTTTCTGGAGACTCTGGCGATTGTTGTTCATTTATTTCGCAGTGCGAATTGCACTTTGAATTCAATGCCCCCGCTTTTGTTTCTGATCGAGCTAAAATAGCATTCATAATTTCTTACTTATCTGGTCGAGCCAGATCATGGGCTACGGCGGAGTGGAACCGTTAATCTCCCATATACAGCTCATTGTTGGAATTCCTGAAGGTGTTTATTCAAATCTTTCAGTCCACCTCCCCGGGTAGAGAAGCGGCTACAGCTCTAGAATCATTAAGACGAGGCAAACGTTCAGCAACAGATTACACGATCGAGTTCCGCACCATCGCGGCGGACAGCGGCTGGAATCAACCGGCAGTAATTAACACGTTCCTGAACGGCTTATCTGAAACCCTGAAAGACCTTTTCCCTCCGCTGGATGTGCCAGCGGATCTGGAGGCCGTGATCCACTTGGCCTCGAAGATAGATAAAAGACTTGCGGAATGTCAGAGACTCTGAACACAGCAAGAGCCGGTCCGATTTACTCCCGCCACCCTGCTACGGGGATGTCTCCCCTCTCTCCAGCCGCAAGCCGTCTCCCTGATCCGACCCGACAAAATGGAGTATGCAAATGAGCCAGTAAAAGCGAGCAGATCGGCCGGACCCGTCTCACCCCCCTGGAGCGACAGCGGAGAGTGAAAGAAGGTAGATGTATTTACTGTACACGTTTGGGGCACTTCATCGCCTCCTGCCCGGTTCGATCTGACGCAACTGAGATGGCTCCTGTGCCACTGGTGAGTCCAGCCAAGATACCTGGCAGTGTAAGACGAAGGCTTACAAATGTAACACTCCAATCGTGTTCAAATTCCCTAGCCTGTCAAGCCCTAGTGGACTCCGGCGCCGACAAAAACCTGATGGATTATCAAATCGCCAGAACACTACAACTCTCTAAGGAACAACTCCCGCAACCCCCTTTCGGTCTCAGCTCTAGACGGAAGGTTATTGTGTCGTGTCACTCACCAATCATCCCCAGTAACCCTAACCTTTAATGAGGGCCATCAAGAAAAGATCAACTTCCTCCTTAATCAATCTGCTCATCACCCCCTCGTCCTGGGCCTCCCATGGCTGATGGATCACAACCCCCACATAGACTGGACCACGGGAAGAGTTTTGGGTTGGGGAGACAACTGTGTGAAGAAGAGAAGTTTTATGAACAAGAACTCTCTGCACGAGGACGCAGCTGGGATCGCAGACACCTTGGGATCTCCCTGGCGCTCCCCGATGCTACTGGGACTTAAAACAGGTATTCAGCAAATCCCAAGCTTCTTCACTTCCTCCCCACAGACCTTATGACTGTGCCATAGACCTGCTTCCCGGGGCTTCCATCCTAAATGGAAGACTATACTCCCTGTCCGCCTCTGAGCGTAAAGTCATGGAGTAATACATCACCTCATCCCTACAGTCAGGTATCATCCGACACTCCTCTCCTGCAGGAGCCGGGTTCTTCTTCGTTGAAAAGAAATATAAAACCCTCCGTACGCGCATCGACTACACCAAATTAAATGACATAGCCATTAAGAACCATTACCCTCTCTCCCTAATTTCCACAGCGTTAGATTGCTTACAGGGGGGCAAAGGTTTTCACCAAACTCGATCTGCGGAACACATATCATTTAGTAAGGATAAGAGAGGAGGACGAGTGGAAAACCGCCTTTAACACTCCCCTCGGACACTACGAATATTTAGTAATGCCATTCGGCCTGACAAACGCACCGGCGGTGTTTCAAAACTTTGTTAATGAAGTATTGAGAGACCTCCTCAACCATAAGGTCTTTGTTTACCTAGACGATATTCTGATTTTTTCCCCTGACAAGCTCACACATTTCAATGGTTCAAGAGGTTCTACGGAGACTATTGGCTCACAAACTATACATTAAGTCCGAAAAGTGTGAGTTCCACAGAGACTCGGTCTCTATCCTAGGATACATAATCACCCAAGGACAAATTAAGATGGACCAGCAGAAGGTCCAGGCGGTGGTCGACTGGCCAACACCTTCCTCGCGGAAGGAAGTACAACCCTTCCTAGGATTTGCCAACTTCTATCGGAAGTTTATTAGAAACTTCAGCTCCATCGCTGCGCCCCTCCACGCTCTAACTTCCTCCAAAGCACGATTCTCTTGGTCCCCTCAGGCAGAAGCAGCATTTTCAAGACTAAAAGAGTTTTATATCTGCGCCGATACTATGCCTGCCGGAACAGACTAGCCAGTTTATCGTGGAGGTAGATGCATCCAACACGGCAGTAGGAGCTGTCCTGTCTCAACGTTCCGGTAAGGACAACAAGATTCATCCCTGTGCGTATCTCTCAAGCAAACTCTCACCAGCAGA
The DNA here is from genome assembly GCA_001698575.1 of Mola mola. Lineage (NCBI taxonomy): Eukaryota > Metazoa > Chordata > Actinopteri > Tetraodontiformes > Molidae > Mola > Mola mola. Next base: position 23,005,311 of record KV751317.1, on the reverse strand, counting down.
AAGGAACTATTCTATTGGGGATCGAGAACTGCTGGCTTTTATAGCAGCGTTGGAGGAGTGGAGACATTGGCTGGAGGGAGCTGAACAACCGGTTATGGTATGGACAGATCATAAAAACTTGCAATACCTAAAAGACGCCAAAAGATTAAATTCGAGACAGGCCAGATGGACTTTGTTCTTTTCCAGGTTCAACTTCAATCTCTGCTACCGACCAGGTTCTAAGAATACAAAACCAGACACACTGTCTCGTATACAGTCCCCCGAATCAGACCCTGAGCCTCCGGCCCCCATTTTACCGGCGACATGTTTTGTGGGAGCCATAACCTGGCAAGTTGAGGAGAAGGCTAAAAAGGCCCTACAGGGAGTGGAGACTCCCCCTGGCAACCCCCCTAACAGACTTTTTGTGCCCACAGAGTTAAGCGGGATGGTGATTCATTGGGCACACACCGCCCTAATCTCCTGTCACCCTGGGGTGCGCAGAACTGTCTCCAGGGTGCAAGAACACTTCTGGTGGCCAGACATGCGTAAGGAGGTGGTCGAATATGACAGAGCAAGACCTCCCATCGACGCCCCGTCGGCCGCTCCTGGTACCAATGCGCCCCTGGTCAGCCATCTCTTTAGATGTCGTCACTGGCCTATCGCCTTCTGACGGCAACACGGTAATACTAACAGTTGTCGATCAATTTTCTAAAATGGCAAAATTTATTCCTCTGTCCAAGCTACCCTCTGCTAAAGAAATAGCAGAAACCATGTTGAACCTTATCTACCACGTTCATGGGTTTCCAAGAAACATCCTATCCAACCGGGGGCCACAATTCATAGTGCAGTTCTGGAAGGCCTTCTGTAAACTGATTGGAGCTACAGTTAGTCTAACTTTTGGTTACCACCCAGAGACTAATGGTCAATCAGAACGGGTGAATCAGGATCTAGAGACCGGACTGCGCTGCCTCGTATCCAGGGACCCTTCAAGTTGGACCAAAATGCTGTTTTGGGTGGAATATGCCCACAACACCCTCCCCTCCTCATCCACTTGTTTCCAATGTGTCTTCGGGTACCAACCCCCCCTCTTTCCGGATACAGAGCCAGAGGTAAACATTCCGTCCGCAGCAGCTATAGTTCGTCGGTGTCAGCAAATGTGGGCCAGGGCGAGATCTACCCTAACTAAATCATCAACAGCCTATAAGAAGACAGCTTACAGAAGGAGGCAAGCAGCTCCCAGCTACCGCCCTGGTCAGAGGGTTTGGCTTTCGACTCGAGACTTGCCACCGCGATGAGTCACGTAAGTTAGCTCCGAGATTCTTAAGTCCATTCCCTGTGTCAAAAGTTATTAACCCCTCTGTTGTGAGACTTAAACTCCCTAGGACCTCACGAGTCCACCCCTCGTTTCACGTAAGCAAGGTGAAGCCGGTCAAAGAGAGCGCCCTTGTCCCAGCCTCCAAACCACCTCCTCCCCACATCATTAACGATGAACCAGCCTACACGGTTCGACGCCTACTGGCAGCCAGACGCAAGGGATGAGGAACGCAGTACTTGGTGGACTGGGAGGTTCTATGGGCCCGAAGAGCGCTCCTCGGTTCCGTCCAAGGACGTCATGGACCCCCAGCTCATAAGATTTTTTTGAGAACCCACCCTCTGGGTTCTAGGCCGCCAGGTGTCGGCCATAAGGGGGGGGGTACTGTCATGTTCTGTCAGGGTCCGCTAGTGTAAAGTGTCTGTCTGTTAGGGTCAGTCAGTGTTTCCCCTCTTGTTTTGAAATCCCTAGGTGTCTGTTCCCCACTTCCTGTCTAGTCTTGTCCCCCAGGTGTGTTTGATTATTCCCTCTCCTTAATGTGTCCCACCTGCATCCAATTGTCTACCTCTCCCTCGTATATTTAACCCCCGTGTTCCCTTCCTCCTTTGCCAGATTGTCTTATCTTCCCAGTGAGCAGTCCAGCGTTTATTCTTCGTGAGTTCCTTGTGTCTTGATCTCGTTTTGTTTCCCGATTACCGAGTTTGCCTTATCCTTAATCTGTACTGTCGCATAATTTGAATTCCTGGTTTTGACTACTTTTAATAAAATGACTATCGATTCAGAACCCATTATTGGATCCCCCAGACATAAATAATCAAAATTGACATTAAAGCAGGTTTTTTTTCAACCTAAGCCCTTTTTCCCAGTCTTTCTAAAAACTCTTCTTAACTCTTTAAAAAAGTTCGGTCACAAGGATCATATAGCTCAACAAGGCTATGCAATGCAACGGCACAAGGCAAGACAAAATGTTGGCCATAAATTGATTTTTTTCATCAATAATTGCACTCATAAAATGTTATTGCATGGGTCTGGTAACATGGAATATATGCCTACAGTGAAACTAAATAAAGCTACCGTGTACAACGAATGTTTGTACAGACTGTGTTTTTCCTATATTTTTTTACTTTTCTGTACCAATCTACCTTACACTAATTTCTAAACTATTTATTCCATGCTGCGGTAATCACCTAAACAATCAGATATTACTTTGGAAAAAAATCTACACAAATTTGTTTGTGTTTCTTAAACCCTGGAAATCTTTTGCAAACAGTGCCCCTACAGCAATTAACTGGTTTTGTCTGAGAAAGCTAGGAAAAACACAGTCTGTAAACAGTCATTTTATACAGCATCTTTACAGTTATTGAGTAAAAACACAAGTATTTCACTGTAGGTATCTTGTTTATGTCACCAGATACTTGCAATTACATTTTAAGCGTAATTAGTGTCAACAAAAGAAATTCATTTCTGATGTTCTGATTGACCAATAACATTGTATAGCCTTGTAGACATAAATGGTCTTTAGAGTAGTATTTTGCCCTAAAAATATGTGTTTTGTGAAATTTTACATCATAAAGAACCAGGAAATGTGGCCTTGCGTGAAAAATACCAGTTCTCCTTAATACCTAATAAAGAAAGGTGTAGAATATTTTACTTACACATGTGAGTTTTGGCCACTGGGCAGCACAACAGTCTACAAACACACTTATGACATTGCCATATAGAAAAATACCATACACTTTATCGTGAAAATGTTAACGAACAGTTGCCTGTTTAGACATCCACTATACATAAAGCAACATCAGTGCTCATTTAATGTCGCTGTTTCCCATTTTACAAATGTTGATCCAATATCTGCTATTCACTCTCCTTTTAGCACTTTTTTGGCTCCCACCGGCTCAGTGAAGGCATACTTCTCTGTAAGCTACTACTCGCATTCAAAATTAGTTTGTCAGTCTGTTATTTGGTTGGGGGCAGGCAGTGTGCAGTTGATTTTGCTTTAAAGATAAACAAAACACAACTGACAGCAGTAAAATTAAACCAAAAACCGGTTGACTAGTTGTGTACAGTACATTGCAGCTTTTGTGTACAATTTGCAAGGGCATTGATTTCTTTGGAAGTAGAACCCGCTGGAGAGAGCCAAGATTACTTCAAAGCCTGGTGCTATGAATGCATTTTATATATTTTTTTCTATTACAACTCTTTTATGAATATTAAAGTGGATTCTTAGCAAAGCAGCAGGAAGCAACTTTTCAGTGAGAGGGAAAGGGTTGAATATTGATTCTACAACCTTTTTCAACTACGTGACTGTGGGAGAAATGTGGCATGTAACAACTCAGTGTGAGCCCATCAACGCTGAATGTCGATGTGTGCACGTGAACTGGGCAGTTGATGAGAGAAGGTAATTGAGCGACTGACAAAGGGTAGACATGGCAGCTACTTTCCTGGAGTTTATTCTCCTTCACGGTGAGAAGCGTGGCAGAAATGAAGAAACAAGAATTGTCCAGTATTACTGTCCTCAGTTTTACACATTTCAGAACAAGTGATGACTGAATGGAAAGTAATAAGTCATGCATATAAAAACAAAACAAAGCATGGTTTTAAAAGTATGAAAGAAAGCCCATTTGTGGAGGGGGGGTAAAGAAAAATATAAGACTGACATTCACTCCTGATCTTTATTGAGTATTCGTGTTTCTGCAACGCCAATTCCAAAATGTTGGGACACTGTGTAAAATATAAATAAAAATAAAACCCATATTCTATTCACAATAGAACATAGAAAACATCTCAAATGTTTACACTAAGAAAACGTATAATTTAAGAAAAAAAATGTAATATAAAATTTCACGGCATTAACGTCAAAAAAGTCGGGACAGGGCCATGTTTGCTATTGTGTAGCATCTCCTCTTCTTTTATCAGCAGTCTGTAAACCTTTGGGAAGTGAGGAGACCATTTGCTGGAGTTTAGGAATGTTGTCCCCTTCTTGTCTGATGTAGGATTTTTGCTGCTCAACAGTGCTGGGTCTTTTTTGCCGGATTTTTCATTTTATTTATTTATTTAATGGATGCAGTATGTAGTTTAGCATTGTCTTGTTGAAATATGCAGGACTTTCACTGAAAGAGACGTCTGGATGGGAGCATATGTTGTTCTAACACCTTTTTATACTTTACAGCATTGATAATGCCTTTACAGATGTGTAATCTGCCCACGCCATAGGCAGTAATACAACCTCATACCATCAGAGATACAGGCTTTTGAACTGCTCGCTGACAGCAAGCCAAATGATCATGGACATGGTGTTGGTGGTTTCCCAAAAGAATTTCAAATTTTGATTCACTCTATTTTAAGTGAGCTTTGGCCCAGAGAAGGCAGCAGCGTTTCTGGATCTGCGTTTACATGTGGCTTCTTCTTTGCACGATGAAGCCATAACTTGCAGTTGTGGATTGCACGGCTAACTGTGTTCACAGACAATGATTTCTAGTATTGTTCCTGAGCCCATGCAGGGATTTCCCTTACAGAGTCATGCCTGTTTTTAATACAGTGGAGTTGGGTACCCTGAAAGATCATGAGCATCAATATTGATCTTTCGTCATGTCCCTTGCACACAGAGATTTCTCCAGATTCTCTGACTCTTTTGATGATATAATGTACTGTAGATGGTTGGATATTTAAAGTCTTCTCAATCTTACATTTACGTTGTCCTTTCACATATTAACCTGATTAGCTGCTCTTATAGCCATATATATTTTTATTAGTTTTATAGTTTTCCACCCTTATTTGCCCTTGTCCCAACTTTTTTGAGATGTGTTGCTGCCATCAAATTCAAAATGAGCTAATATTTCTCATGAAATGGTAAAATGTCTCACTTTCAAAATCTGACGAGCTGTCTACATTCTATTGTGAATAAAATATGGGTTTATGAGATTTGCAAATCATTGCATTCTGTTTTTAAGTCCTGCAGTCGCCAGGTAGGGCCTCCATGGATTGGACTTGTTTGTCCAGCACATCCCACAGATGCTCGATTGGACTGAGATCTCTGGAATTTGGACGCCAAGTCAACAACTTAAACTCGTTGTTGTGCTCCTCAAACTGTTCCTGAACCATTTTTGGTTTGTGGCACGGCGCATTATTCTGTTGAAAGAGGCCAAAGCCATCAGGGAATACAGTTTCCATGAAAGGGTGTATATGGTCTGTAACAGCGCTTAGGAAGGTGCTACGTGTCAAAGTAGCATCCACATGGATGGCAGGACCCAAGGTTTCCCAGCAGAATATTTTTTGTTTTTGCTTTGGGCAAAGCATCACACTGCCTCTGCCAGCTTGCCTTCCTCCTATAGTGCATCCTGGTGCCATGTGTTCCCCAGGTAAGCAATGCACCCGGCCATCCACGTGATGTAAAAGAAAACGTGATTCATCTGACCAGGCAACCTTCTTCCATTGCTCCGTTGTCCAGTTCTGATGCTCACATACCCATTGTTGACAGAGGACAGTCTGCAGCTATGCAGCCCTATACGCAACAAACTGCGTTTCACTGTGTATTCTGACACCTTTCTATCAGAACCAGCATTAACTTCTTCAGAAATTTGATCAACAGTAGCTCTACTGTTGAATCGGACCACACGGTCCAGCCTCTGCTCCCCATGTGCATCAGTGAGCCTTGGCCACCAATGACCCTGTGGCTGGTTCACCACTGTTCCTTCCTTGGACCACTTTTGATAGATACTGACCAATGCAGACCAGGAACACCCCACAAGAGCTGCAGTTTTGGAGATGCTCTGACCAAATCATCTAACCATCACAATATAGCCCTTGTCAAACTCACTCAAATCCTTAAACTTGCCCATTTTTCCTGCTTCTAACACATCAACTTTGAGGACAAAATGTTCATTTGCTGCCTAATATATCCCATCCACTAACAGGTGTCATGATGAAGAGATAGTCAGTGTTATTCACTTCACCTGTCAGTAGTCATAATGTTATGCCTGATTGGTGTATATTGCTGTAGGTTCACTTTTTTCTTTTTCTGCTTTACCTTGGTTTTAAAAGAGGACAGAAGAATATGATTCACTGTGGCAAATCATTTTCTTCTGTGGCAAATTATTTTCTTCCATCTCTCGGTGCCGTCTGCTTCTTCCTCTCTCACACCAAATATCTGAATAACCTCTTAGGTATTCCTTTTTACTACCTGCGTGGTAGCTCCATCTTGAGCATCCCTCTACCAGTATATTCCCTTTCCCTCATTTGTAACTGACCAAACCATCTCAATCTGGCCTCTCTAACTTTGTGTTCAATGTTTGACCTGTGCTGTCCCTCTGATGTGTTTGTTAATAATCCTCTGCGTCTTCGTCACTCCCAAAGAGAATCTCAACATTGTTAATTCTGCCACCTCCAGTTCTGTCTTCCATCCTCTTCAAAGCTTCTCTCAATTCATCTTTACTAGTCTTTCTAACTTCCTGTTTCACAGTTTCCACATCCTCCACCCTTCTTTCCCTCTCATTTTCTTCATTCATTATCTCAAAGTACTCCTCCCATCTTCTCAGCACGATCTCCTTACTTGTGAATACATTACCATTTCTGTCCTTAATCACCTGAACCTGCTGCACATCTTTCCCAGCTCGATCCCTCTGCCTTGCCAGATGATACAGATCCTTTTCTCCTTAGTGTCCAACCTCTCAAACAGTTCATCATACGCCTCCTGGTAACCTCCAAATCGCCAGTTCATCGCAGAGCGATGGGCTCACATTCAGAGACAAAACAACCACCCACATCCATGGGCAATTTAGGGTTACTAATTAACCCCCAGTTGGCATGCATTGAACTGAGGGAGAAAGCCACAGTGCCCGGAGAGAACCCACGCAGACACAGGGAGAACTTGCAAACTCCACACAGAAAAGCGCTGACCTGGGAATCGAACCCAGGACCTTCTTGCTGTGAGGCGACAGTGCTAACCACTGCTGTGCTGTGCTGCACTCTTTGCCAGCCTTCATCCTCTAAATATTCTCCTGTACTTCCTCATTTCACCACCAGGTGTCCTTATCATCCTTCCCCTGTCCAGATGACACACCAAACACCTCCCTACCTGTCTCCCTGATCACTGTTGCTGTAGTAACCCACTCATCTTGCAGTACTTCCCAACCACCCAGAGCGTGTCTCAACCTCTCCCTGACGTCCTCACAGCAGTCTTCATTTTTCAGCTTCCACAATTTGATCCTCTGCTCTGCCTTTACTCTTTTTCTCTTCCTCACCACTTGAATCATCCTACAAACTACCATCCGATTCTGTCGGGCTACACTCTCTTTTGTCACCACCTTGCAGTCTTCAAACTCTCTCAGATTGCATCATGTACACAAAATGTAGCCCACCCGCATGCTCCTGCCTCTATCAGGGTGTTAACAGGGATAGTCTGAATTATATTTCAATCAATCTTTTGGTTTGCTTTAATCTGTATTCTCAGTTTCTGGGTGACTGATTGCCAACACTATCGTTTACAAGTCTCTTCTGCTTTCAGCCTGATTGACTGATGCTTGACTATCTGCAGCATTTTCTCATGCGCTGCTTCTTTCTCCTTGGTTTCACTTGGTTTTAAACCTTTATAATCAAGACAGCCACCAGAGGCTAAGGATGTGTGAACTTTAACCTGGTGTTCATAATGAAGTAAGGAATTCTGGTATTTTTCAACCTAAGCCCTGTTTGATTCATGTCATCTGTGAAACCAAACCCTCACATTTTAGGTTTTTAAACCAGATGACAATACAAATCAATTTATAGTCATGGGTTAATGTGAATTCATTATTTTTTCCCCAAAATTTAAAAATGCAGAGACAGAAGAAGTATGAGACATTGATGTTATCAAACTCCCACTAAGCTTTGTGAGTGAAATGGAGCATTAGCATAAAATCTGCCAAATGGTGAGGGAAATATGAAGCATGCTGGCCATAGCACACTCATGTTTTTTTTGCAGTCTGCCATATTTATAGGCACAATATTTACAGAAGATGACCAATATCCTCAGCAAACAGTTTGACTAAAATGTTTGTGAATCCTCTCTATCACTCTTTTCTGTCATAGATCCTGATCGGGGAGGTGACTGGTTTCTTTGTGAAGTCGAAAGGAGCTCAAGAGAGGACTATAGTGACTGCTGACTGCTGCTATTTCAACCCCCTCCTCCGCAGGATCGTACGTTTTCTGGGTCAGTTATACTCTGAAAGATTAGAGATTGTTTAGCATTGGCTAAACAGAGCCTCTGTGTTATGGGAACAAAGGTCTTTAGGAGCGGTTCTCCTCTGTCAAAAAGACTGGAAGACCCATAGTCCATAGTTTAAGTCTACTGTGGACTAATTTCCTCTGCTCGTCTCTTCGTGTCTTTCTGTGTCCTTCTTTTGCATTATCTCAAGATTTATGTAAGTTATGACTATATGATATGAAACTTAAAAGGAAAGGCAGTGTCTCTCTGGCCTTTCACTCCCGCACAAACAGCAGTCAGCGAAAATATTTATTTCACATGTAAAATGTGTTTCTTCCTCTTGCCAATCTCATTGGTTCACAGATTTTAGGCTTACAAGCTCACACCCTCCCTCCTCTCAGATTCCTTCTTTTCCATTTATTTATTTATTTATTATACAGGTGTCTACTCCTTCGGCCTCTTCACCACCACCATCTTTGCCAATGCAGGTCAAGTGGTGACTGGACACCAGGCACCTCATTTCCTAACAGCCTGTAAGCCAAACTACACAGCTCTGGGCTGCCAGTCACCACTGCAGTACATCACAGAGCGCGGAGCCTGCACCGGAAACCCATACCTAGTGGCATCCGCTCGCAAGTCCTTTCCCTCGAAAGATGCTGCACTCAGCTTTTATTCAGCCATCTACACAGTGGTAGGGAACTTTTAGGGGGGCAAGGGTGATTTTGGGTTTGGATGCTGTTGTGTTGGTCAAGCAAAATGCCATTATTGAACCAAAGGTAAAAGATAAGTAAGGCTTGATCAAACATGTAAAGGTATAATAAAGATATTTACCAATCATTGAAAAATAGTTTACTAACTCTTTACAGAAAAATTATTAGAAAGAGGATTGTAGAAAAAGTGGTCAATTTATTTAGTACACAGGGATTACACAAATAATACCTGCAATTTAATACAACAATACAACACTGTATTCAAACAATTTAAGACTTACAATAACATAGCAGAGGACTTTATACATTCATATACATTTAAAGGATGAATAAAAGGCCAAAGAGAAGAATTTAATGAGTAAATAATGAAAGCGTTACTTGTAACTTAATGTACAATTATTAATGATAGGAAGGTAGGTATTTTGATATTACTTCTGTCACCATGACCAAGTTCTCAGGGAGGCTTTGGAGACATTAAGGGGCCTCACAGCCACTGTGTCTCAGATCGAGAGTCAGCTCAACCCTTCTGAGTGTTATACTGAAGTAGTTAATGAATTGAATAACAATCTATAAATACTATTAGATAATAAATCACAATTTTACTCGTTATGCTGAAAACAAATCTGCTTTATGGTAATACTATATATTTAGATTTCCTTCTATAATAATATAACTTAAACCTTGATACAAATGAATTAAAATATGTGAGTTTGTATGTAGGGGCCTACTACTTTAGATAAGAGAATGTAAGCACTCAAGCCTATGTTTGGTATTTTAATTACTGCATCGTGCACTTTTCATTTTTTTGGAGCATTAAACAAGTTATGACAGTGTTTTCAAATTGCTTTCTTTTTTACCCCCCTCAAACCCTTTCATTGTTCTAAAATCCCTGCAGAATACTTCCTCTTGCTGCTTATACACACTCAAATATATGTCTGTTTTCCAGATGTACGTGACCCTAATGTTCAGGGCCAAAGGGACCCGTCTGACGAAGCCCACTTTGTGTCTGGTGCTTCTGTCTCTGGCTGTGCTGGTGGGGGTGGTAAGGGTGACCGAATACAGAAACCACTGGAATGATGTCCTGGCTGGCTTTGTCACCGGAGGTGCCATTGCTGCCTTTCTGGTGAGAACAAAAAGAGGAAAGGAGTTATGGAAAGGGAAAGAAGGGTGGAAGAAAGAAAGAATGGAATTTGATGGAGCAATTTTCAAGATGTTGAGTATTATTTCTGAATTGTTAAATACTGATGCATCAGTTTCAGACAACCTGGGAAACTCATAGCATCAGAATCAAACACCACAATCAAATATGGTACAGACTTTAGCTTTAAAGGACAATGAAGGATGGAGTTAGAGATAGTGGTGGGAAAATGGTAGACATGCTGCAAGACATGATGCAAGAAAGGATATAACTTTACAATGTAATGACTTTACTATTCAACATTTTACACTGCAAATTGTTATGGTACCGGACAATTCCTAGTGTTTCCCTGTGTTTTCCTCTTCCCTGTGTTTCCAGTGCTCCCCTGTCTGTCTCTCTCTGTATTTGTTTTGTTTGTGTGGGTCTGTGTGTTGGCCTGGGCGTGGCTCTCCTGGCTCCCGGCTCTACACTCCTGTCTGCAATCAGCTCATCACCTCTCCCAGTCTCTTCACCTGCCTTTCATCAATTCATCAGCCTGCAGTATGTCTAACCCGGCTCTTCACCCACTCATCGCCAGATCATTGAATCCACTTCAGCGGTAGCTTACGCTTCAGACCTCTCACTTGTCTCGAGATCTTTCCAAGTTGGTTGTGTTCTTAACTGTTGTTTCTCTCTCCAGTACTCCTGGACTACTACTCGCCTGCCTGCCTGCTTGCCAGCTCTCCAACCCACTACCACCTGCTTCCTCCTGCCAGCCCTCGCCCTTCTCTCTCACTCATCTCAGCCCTCCAGTCCTCTGCCTCGGCCTGCTTCATCCCCTCGTCATCCACCTCCATTCCCCACTTTCCTAGCAATAAAACCTGCTTCATTCATATCCATGTTGGCCTGTGTCTGTGTTTGGGTCCACATTGCCACTCACAACAGAACGATCTGGCCAACATGGAGCCAGCAGACTCGGGCAATCTCCACCTGTCCACAGATAACCTCTGTCAGGCTTTTGCCACCCAAGGGACCCTTGTGGGTCACCATGACCAAGTTCTCAGGGAGGTTGTGGAGACATTAAGGGGCCTCACAGCCACTGTGTCTTGGATCAAGAGTCAGCTCAACCCTGTCCCCACCCACCATTCCCCTTCTGCCTCTGGACCTCCAACTCCTACTACACCTTCTGAGGGGCCTGCTTACCTGCCAAGAGAGCCTCATGTTCCTGCGCCGGAGCGCTCTGACGGAGATCTGGGGACTTGCAGGTCCTTTTTGCTCCAGTGCTCCCTTGTGTTTGAGCAGCAGCCTCAGACATACTCCACAGATAAGTCCAAAGTAGCTTATGTCGTAGGATTGCTTACGGGGAGGGCTAAAGCTTGGAGAGCTGCAGTTTGGGATGGCTCACCATCCATTACTTCTTCTTATAATAATTTTGTTGCTGAAATGTAGAAGGTATTCGATCATCCGGTCAGGGGTAGAGATGCCAGTAAGCGTCTGTGTCCCTTCGTCAGGGCTCCCACAGCGTAGCTGAGTTTTCAGTCAAGTTCAGGATGTTAGCGGCAGAGTCTGGGTGGAATGATGAGGCACTTCAGGGGGTTTTCTTAAGTGGGCTCAGTGACCCGGTTAAAGATGAGCTAGCGGCTAGGGATTAATCTACTAGCTTAGATGAATTCATCTCTCTGGCCATTAAGCTAGAGAATAAGCTGCGTAAGCGCCATAGGGAGAGAACCAGCCTTCCTGTATTCTCCTGTTCTCGCCCAGCCCCGTCACCTCTTGTGAGAGCAAGTGCCGGTCCTTGGGCGGCTTCCCGTGCCATGCCTAGCCCTCCAGCCCCACACTCCCCGGAGGAGGAGCCGATGCAGCTAGGTTGGGCCTGCCTGTCTCCGGCAGAATGTCTTCGGAGGATTAATGCTGGAGTCTGTATTTACTGCAGCCGGGCTGGTCACTTCCTGGCTTCATGCCCTCTCCGGCCAAAAGAGGGGACTCACCAGTAACCGCCAGGGTCCTGGTGAGTCAATCTACCCTTCCTTTGCATCCCCTTACAATTGGACGCTAAAATAATGGCTTCTCATCAACCTCTTCCACTGCTAACTTTGGTGGACTCTGGAGCTGATGAGAACTTCCTGGACTCAAATCTTGTTTCTCAGGCTGATGCTGCTGTGGAACCACTTTCCACCCCCTTAGATGTTAACGCACTGGATGGGAAATTCCTCGCTTGCATCACCTACCGCACCAAACCTCTGCACCGTCTCCTTTCTGGTAATCATCATGAAACAATCCAGTTTCATGGCATCCCTTCCTCCCAGGCCCCCATGGTTTTTGGCCAGCCTTGGCTAAAGAGACACAATCCCCACATTGACTGGTCTACTGGCAAGGTTGTAAATTGGAGCTCATTCTGCCATTCCTCCTGTCTTCAGTCTGCGGCGCATCCACCAGTCACTAAAACCTCAGATCTGTCTTCTGTCCCACCCATGTATCATGACTTGAGAGAGGTGTTCAGTAAATAGCCTGGGCTTTCTCTGCCTCCACATGGTCCCTATGACTGTGCCATTGACCTTCTCCCTGGAGCCCCACTGCCTTCAGGCCGCCTTTACAACTTGTCCTGTCCTGAAAGAGAGACGATGGAGAAATACATACATGACTCCTTAGCTGCTGGTATCATCTGACCGTCTTCTTCTCCTATTGGTGCAGGGTTCTTCTTTGTTTCCAAGAAAGATAAGACCCTTCGCCCCTGTAATGATTATCGCAGCCTCAATCAAATCGCCATCAAGAACAATTACCCTCTGCCCCTTATCAGTTCCGCTTTTGAGCCCCTCCAGGGAGCCACCATCTTTTCCAAACAACCTCAGAAATGCCTACCATCTGGTCAGGATCAAGGAAGGAGATGAATGGAAGACTGTATTCAACACTCCCCTTGGCCACTTCGAATACTCTGTCATGCCCTTCGGTCTCACCAACGCCCCCGCAGTCTTCCAGGCCCTGGTGAATGATGTCCTTCGGGACTTTCTCAATCATTCTGTGTTTGTTTACCTTTGATGATATCCTCATCTTCTCCTGGGACTTGAAGGAACACACCTTGCACGTCAGACAAGTGCTCCAAAGACTCTTGAATAATAAGTTATTCGTCAAGGTGGAGAAGTGTGAATGCCTTCCTGGGTTACATCTTTGAGAGTGGGCAAGTGAGGACTGATCCGGTGAAGATTCAGGCAGTGGCAGAGTGGCCCAAACCTGCGTCCTTTAAACAGCTTCAGCAGTTCCTGGGGTTTGCTCATTTTTACTGCAGGTTTATCAGGGACTATAGTCGGGTGGCCTCCCCTCTCACCAAACTCACCTCTTCTGCATCTCCCTTTCCTTTGACCCCTGAGGCTGATGTGGCCTTCATGGACCTGAAGAGGCGTTTCACATCATCACCAGTCCTCATCCAGCCAGACCCATCTCATCAGTTCATTGTGGAGGTGGATGCCTCAGACACTGGGGTTGAAGTCGTTCTTTCTCAGCGAGCCTTGTCAGACCAAACACTCCACGCTTGTGCTTTCTTCTCTCACCGGCTGTCCCCCGCCGAGTGCAATTATGACGTAGGAAATCGGGAGCTGCTTGCAGTTAAGCTCGCCTTGGAAGAATGGAGACACTGAGCATCCCTTTATAGTCTGGACTGATCACAAGAACCTGTCCTACATTCAAGCTGCCAAGCGCCTAAACTCATGGCAAGCACGGTGGTCACTGTTCTTCGGTCGATTCAACTTCACCCTCACCTACCGCCCAGGTTCCAGAAACATTAAGCCGGATGCCCTTTCACGACAATATGTCCCCGATGAGGCCCCTACCAATCCTGACACCATCCTACCCTCCTCCTGTGTGGTGGCGGCTGTTACCTGGGAGATCGAGTCTCTTGTGAAGCAGGCTCAATGGACTCAACCAGACCCAGGTACTGGCCCACCAAATCACTTTTATGTACCACATTGCGTCCGTTCTCTAGTCCTCCAGTGAGGGCATGCTTCCCTGTTTGCCTGTCACCCTGGAATTAGCCGGACCTTGTCCCTCCTGAAGCGGCATTTCTGATGGCCTACCATGGATGCAGACATCCATGCCTTTGTATCTGACTGCACTGTGTAAGGCCACCCATCGACCACAAGCCGGGCTGCTCCGTCCCCTGCCCATTCCAGGTCGACCATGGTCTCACATTGCCTTAGACTTCGTTACCGGGCTGCCACCCTCCCGAGGTAATTCAGTTATACTCACAATCGTTGATAGATTTTCTAAGGCTGTGTATTTCGTGGCTCTTCCCAAACTCCCCACAGCATTGGAGAAAGCGGACCTTCTAGTACACCACGTTTGCCATCTACATGGCATCCCTTTGTCCCGGACAGGGGTCCCCAATTCATCTCACAAGTTTGGAAAGCTTTCTGTCTCACCCTCGGAGCCTCTGTGAGTTTAACCTCTGGTTACCATCCTCAGACCAATGGACAGGCAGAGCGGGCTAATCAGGACCTGGAGGCAGCGCTCTCCTGTGTCACTGCTCAGAATCCATCTTCCTGGAGCATCTACTTCCTTGGATTGAATATGCACACAACTGCCACAGGTATGTCGCCATTTGAATGTTCCTTGGGTTACTTACCACCCCTGTTCCCTGCTTAGTAAAAGGAGATCGCTGTTCCTTCAGTTCAGGCCCATCTCCGCCGCTGCCGCAAGATTTGGAAGGATGCCCGCTCCGCCCTGCTCCGTTCACTGGACTGCACCAAGTGCTTGGCCAACCGTCACTGGATCCCCGCACCTGACTACCAGCCTGGCCAGAAAGTTTGGCTTTGTTCCAAAGGCATTCCTCTGAAAACGGACTCTAAGAAACTCTCCCCTTGCTATACTGGCCCCTATGACATTGTCAGCATCGTCAATCCTTCTGTGGTTAGGCTCAAGCTGCCTGGTTCCCTGATAATTAACCCCACCTTCCATGTCTCCCAGCTAAATCCGGTCTCTGTCAGTCCTCTGTGCCCTCCAGCCAGTCCCCGCCACCCCCCCAGGTCATCGACGGCCATTCTGCTTTTACTGTTCGGCGGCTGTTGGATGTGCGCCACTGTGGCCTGGGGTTCCAGTACCTTGTCGATTGGGAGGGGTATGGCCCTGAATAGCGGTGCTGGATATCCCACCAGCTCACTCGTCCCTTGTCCGGGATTTCCAACACGAGCACCCTGACAAGTCTGGTGGGTCGCCTGGAGGCGCCCGTTATAGGGGGGTCCTGTTATGGTACCGGACAATTCCCTAGTGTTTCCCTGTGTTTTCCCGTTCCCTGTGTTTCCAGTGCTCCCCTGTCTGTCTGTCTCTGTGTTTGTTTTATTTGTATGGGTGTGTGTGTTGACCTGGGCGTGGCTCTCCTGGCTCCCGGCTCTACACTCCTGTCTGCAATCAGCTCATCCCCTCTCCCAGTCTCTTCACGTGCCTTTCATCAATTCATCAGCCTGCAGTATATCTACCCCGGCTCTTCACCCACTCATCGCCAGATCGTTGAATCCACTTCAGTGGTAGCTTATGCTTCAGGCCTCTCACTTGTCTCGAGATCTTTACAAGTTGGTTGTGTTCTTAACTGTTGTTTCTCTCTCCAGTACTCCTGGACCACTACTCGCCTGCCTGCCTGCCTGCCTGCTTGCCAGCTCTCCAACCCACTACCACCTGCTTCCTCCTGCCAGCCCTCGCCCTTCTCTCTCACTCATCTCAGCCCTCCAGTCCTCTGCCTCGTCCTGCTTCATCCCCGCATCACCCACCTCCATTCCCCACTTTCCTAGCAATAAAACCTGCTTTGTTCATCTCCACGTTGGTCTGTGTCTGTGTTTGGGTCCACATTGCTAATCACAACACAAATGACATTTAGATTGACCTACAGCATTCTGCTCTTTTATCATCATCAGAGAAAGCAAGGGGAATAGCATAAACAGTACCTAGCCTACAAACAAATAAATACATTAATTTAAACAAATTTCTTTTAACAGTGTTATACATAGAAATAACCAAATAATGCAAAATTCAATATCAGAGATTTCAGATCTCATAAAATAGTTAACTTTGGCATGTGGTATGTGTCTTATTTAGTTATTTTGAATTTATAACTGCTGGTTTATTAAAATTGATTTTTTTGTGTATTTATTTATTTTTAAACTACAGATTACAGCTGGCCAAAGATTAGTAAAGAAAAAGCTGTGTCTATCTCACTTGTTAGTTTCATCTTATTATGGTCTTTACCACAGTTGTCAAATTAAATCACAGAGGGGGCCAAAATTAAAAGCAGTCAAAGTTGAGGGGCCAAAGAGTTGAGGGCCAATATTTATTTTGACAAATGAAAAATGAATGAATGAATTTGCTCCACCCAAGATATCTTACAGAATTCCAAAAACAAAGGCTGTAAACATTACTGTGTGTTACCTTTGCAGGACAGGATATTACGATGAAGGGAGAAGGGGAGGATTGATTTAAGAAAGTATTAAAAAGGAGCAGCAACAGTGTGATGTGGTTTCAGTAGTGATGATTGGGGAGAGACTGATAATTAAAGAAAACTTGATGCAACATGTGATAGAAGACACATTTTGTGTGACTGCAAATGGCTGATCTGAATCTTTGCAATGGTGAGTGTGCAATGGCGCACTCAATTGGCGTCATTTGATCTTAGACGTCTTTGCCTAAATCAATTTTGCTGAAAACCTCTTGGTTTGGGGTTTACTTTAAAGATTTCTATAGTTGATCCTTAAGACTATACCTTTCTCTCCAAGCCTCTTTCTTCCATGTTTCAGTCTGGCTCTCTTTTATCTCACTTCCTCTCATACTGGGGGTGTAGCTTCAATATCTTCATTCTTGGCACTAAGCATATTTTATGAAACTCTGTTTCTGTAGAGTGGTGGAACAAACCTCTCCCCTCCTCTCCATTAGGTGTCATGCGTGATCAACAATTTCAAGCCATCCCAGATCGCAGGGCCAACTCCTACACTACCTCAGTGGCCAGAAGCTACTGTGGGACTGCCTCTTCCCAGCCTGCCCCATGTGGAGAGTCAACTTGAAAAGTTAAGTGGCCTCCAGGTAAGGGATGGGGGGAACATTTCTGGAGAATATGAATAAATTGGCAGAGGTAATTAGTAGACAATGTGTCAGTAATTTACTTGTATTTGACTGATGGCAAATCCTTTTTGCACGTACAGCATTGGCAGCACGTTGTAAATGTCAGTTCGACATGACAGCCCTCTAAAGTGAAACGAAATCATCTACCTCTGCCCTCTGGTGGCTTGCTGCAGTATATTGTATAAACCTTGCCCCCATTGTGTTAGCAGATTAGATCAAATAAGAGGTTAATATGATGCTAGTGGCAACTAAAGTGCTATTTTTTTCAGATTTAGAGTAAGTTATCTGATACATAAAAAAAGAATGTAATGACAGGTGACCCCTGCTCATAAATAAGCATGGTAAGCATATCAGAAGGAAGTTATATCACAATGCCATCACCTTATCGCTATGCAAACTCTGGCTCCAAAATCACCAGCACAAATAACAGCACTCGTGTCTGGGATATCTTGGCTTTATTTTTGCACAGTGGTAGAAATTGATCATTCATCCATACTTGTGAAAATAGCTACACCACTTTAGTGTTCACCCATTTTTTTTGACATTCATAGTGGATTGTAATCACACTGATCCTTCACTCTCAGGATGAAAGGCACCTTGGTGAACATAAAATGTTTAATCACCTGGTCAACATTGTGTTTGTTTTTTGTCTCAGTACCCATTATATTAATGTTATTCTCATCGGCCATAGCTGTGGATATTGGTAGATGAATGATGCTAAATCAAGGTGGGGAACAAAGATTGTAACTGCTAATCTTCAGCATGTTAGGACTGTCAGTGTGATTGGGCATGCTAAAGTTACTGACTGACTTTGTAAGTCCCTCTGTGAAAGTAAAGCTTCACACGTTACGTTACTTAGTCTTGTTTATAAATTTGGATATATATTTTATTTCTTTATATCCTTTGTGGTTGTCTGATGGTATCTGGATGTTTTCTACATTTTAACACCACCACCACAACAAGTCCTAATCTTAACCTGCTCTTTTTCTTGCCTGTTAGACTCCAGGACTACCGTATTCTGAGATCACATGACCATCAGCCAATCCTGTCACCTGCCCCTCCCGATGTGTTCCTCCACTCACGGCGTTGCCTAACCAGCGCAGTCTAGACCTGCCCTCTGAATGCCCTCCACCCTGCCTTGCCCACCCCAAAGGAAAGCATCCTCTCCGACGAGTCAAGTCCACCCAGGTCTAAAGGTCCACCAATCAAAGGAGGCAGACCATTAACATATGCACATGGCAAGCAAGGCTGAAACCTGTCATCCACTACGGACCAACTGGAGATGGAAACATGTACTTCTGTTGCCCTGTTTGTCCTCTAACATGGCCTCCGACACAGCCATTCTTTCAGGTGTTAAAGAGCCAATGAAAGACTCACCAAAGCCGGAGCTTTTGAAGCAATACTGTGTCACATTTGCTCGTCCTGTTTTCCATAAAGATCCAAAAGTGACTCTAAAGACTGTTGGCATGAGACTTGAGAAAATATTTGATCAAACAGATCTCAGCAGAGCTGAGAGGTCTTTTTTGATGGAAGAAAATTGTAATCACTAGTGGACCATTCTCAAAAGACAATTTGGTAATACTCAGGACCACACAGATGAAAGAAAGAGAGATGATTAAAAACAAAGACCTTTATGAAATCAAAATGCAGGTACCATCACTTGTGGTACTTTTTTTTTCTGTCATTAGAACAGAGATGCTGTCAAAGAAAAAAGCACTTTTGTAATTTAAAGCACAGTTGAACAAGTTTGGCGTTCAGTAAACTGTGTTGTATCTTATTTGTTATGGGACACATAGATCTGATCTCTTAATGTATATTGTGTGAAGTGACAGATGAGTGATTTCCACACACTAGAGCTGTGCTTGTGGTACCTTGCTTGTTTTTAAGCGTCAGTTAATTCATCCCTGAAGCAAACTGAGCTTAATTTCCAGTAACACGTTACATCTGCTTATTATTCAGGTGTGTCTTTAACAATGTCTGCAGGCTTTACATCTCTGCTGTGAAATGTTTGAAAACTTTTTATTTTATCATCTAACGTATTGCCTGTTCCCATGGGGACTACTTATTTATGTTACTTTGCAAAAAAGTTTCTTTTTCAACTTACCCTTTTCAATACCTTCATGTCTCTTCTTTCTTTGAATCCCCAATATCTGAATTTGCGCTCTCCAAAACGATTGTTTGATTATGACACCAGGTCCGCCGTAACCATATAATAGTCAAAGGTAACTTCAGATTATGCCATTTTGAAAATGTTATATATATATATATGCCTCAGGTCCAGGAGCCCTTGCCCTTCTATGAGCCTAGGAAGAAAGCCTAAGAGAAAGGAGAGCACACCTCCATGGCCTTCCATGTGCCTACGTGGCACGACTAAGGCAGGGGGCTAAGCAGCAATTACCCCTGCAGGGTAAGAAGGCAGGCCTCAGTGCAACAGAAAGGACATGGATGAAGTCACTGACAGCACTAAAAGGAGATGATGAGGTGGAGGTGTGTATTAAAGCACCTTGCAGAGGAAGCAGGAAAAGTCATCAGGCCAAATCAGTTTAAATAGCATGCCTGTAAGCTGGGAATCAGCTGAGCCATCAGTTGATGTTGCTGGCTTTGAGATCATCTGATTTAGTTTGAATCGCAAGCTGAACTTGATTTCCATGGCCTGCTTGAATTAACTCATATTTTTTTGTTGATGCTACTGTTTGCCCATTTGTCTTCACTTATTTCCATGTTTCCCCACTTCTGCCCACCATGTTCCTCACAATAACTTTTGAGAACCAATGGCACAGACCAGTGTGCAACACAGAGGCACAGTAAAACCTCTGAGTTTTGTATAGTATAGTATATAGGTATCTTTACACAGTATATAATACATAATTATTATGTTTGAATTGTGTCAACGATGTGGAGCTACCTGAAGCAGTCTTGCAGGAATTTGAGTAGTTGCCTAAAGCAGCAATGTAGCCAGACAACAGCCAGTGTCTTTGGCTCAACACTTGCTTGCTTGCTCCTGCTCAGTTCAAAAGGACACTACAGGTAGGTTTTACCGACGAATTTGCAATGGGTTATATTAAAGAAGATATTGCTATGGGTTTATTAAGCGTGTGTGTGTTTGCGTGAGAAGGATTTGTGTAAATGCTTAAAATGAGCACACTGTATGGCAGAATAACTGTTAATTTGGCAATCTGTTTTTTTTTTTTAAGTCAACTGTCATATGTAGCTGCTATAATTACACACTTGTGTTTGGGTGTAACTGCAGGCCTTCAAAGACCCCTGCCAAGGCGTCCTAACAATGCCTGTTATAGCAGAAGGTGCTCGTTATAGCTTTGTTATCACCTAGTAAAACTTTTTAGTCTGATTTTTTGTAAACAACTGGAGAGTCAGTGAAAACAACATAACTGTCCAAATATTATTTTTCTGTTTAAATGTCTCTTTTGTACTTATTTCTGAAAAGAAAAAAAACAAAAAAAACAATTAGCACACATTGTTGCCTGAATTATTATTTTTAAAACTTGTGGTGTGTTTGCTCACATATTTGATTTGGGGCATGCAGTATGTTTGCTCTTCATACATTTTCAGAGCAATTCAAAGCAATATACGTATATATATGTGTGTATATATATATACAGTATATATATGTGTATATATACTATATAGAGAAAGAGAGTTGGAAAAACATGTCAATCACCTGACAGAGCATAAAAGAAGCTTCAAAAGACCTCTACTGCGTTGGGGTAAAATGAAGTAGTTTGAAGAACAGAGAGGAAGAGGAAGAGGAAGGTGGGACAACAGTACTAATGGAATCAGCGCAAATGAGCTCCCTGATTACAATAATCTAGTATACTGTATCATTGTCATATTTATGTAATATATTCATACCATTGTATTCCAAGTCTATTTGAACTGTAAGTACTGTAAAATGGCAGCGTGTTTTGGGAAAAATAAGTCCCAAACTAGGTTAAAGATATACAATAGGTTTATTCAACACATTACAATTTGACATAATTTTCTTGTTTATTGTTTTTGTGTTGAGCATTACATGCGCATCTTGTATGAGTTTAACTCACTGGATGCTTGCTAATATTTTAAGACCAACTTCCAGTTACATCATTCCCTTCAAAATGCCAAAGATTTCAGAATTTGACAGACATAAAATCATAAATTTGCATCAGCAAGGCGACTCGCAAAGTGAATTCAGCAAACGTACTGGATACCCAGAATGTTGTATTAAAGCTGTAATAAAGAAATCTGAAAAATTGAGAGAGGTCAAGGATGATAGTGGAAGAAAAGTTTCACAATCTGACTATAAGTTTCTCAGAGTTCCTTCTTTAAGACACTAGATGAAGACCAGTAAGGAGCTGGCTCAGCATCTGGCAGGTTCATTGTGGTTCCAAGTTGACATTCTACAGTGTGAAGAAGCTTGAGCGTGAATATTGGTTGTAAAGGGTAGAAGCCGAGAATTATTTTTTTTCAGAAGGGAAACTGATTGAAAAAGCTACAATCTGCTAAACTCATGAAAACTAGAATGAAGAACAATGGAAATGAATTGAATTATGGAGTGATGACTTTTGCCTGTAGAAGCCATTTTGCCCAGAAAACTCTAATGATTTATTTATCTATTGTTTGTGTGTGTGTGTGTTCATATTTCCTGTATTTTCCCATTTTATATTCATAATGTGAATGAGAAATAAATGGGATGGATGGGATGGTCATTACATTTTTACTAGCAATTTAAAAAGAAACTACTGTTTTGAATTTTGTGCATCCATTCTTGAGAAACTATGTAGAATTTTATATCACATATTCAGAACAAAAGACACTTTAGTCTCCATTAATGAATATACTGTATATAGATCTCTCTATATATATTCAGTATCAATATACTATTACTCCAATTAAGTTATTTTATTTTATCACTTTTCGTTTCGAGCACGTATACAGTACATTTGGTAATGGCAAGCACAACTTTCAACATGACAGGAGAGTGTATTTTATATCTTTATGAGAAGCCGCAGAGATGTGGGACCAGCCTAGTTAAAAAAAAAAAAACAGCGGTTGGGTACTGAGAACACAAGGTGGCAGCGTTCACCATCCTAGCTGGAGACGCTGACAAGCCAAGAGAATTCATATATTCAATATTTATGAAATGAAATGACACATTAGTAATGCAAAAATATGCTGGAACAAAACAGAATATTTCCAAAATGTTTTTCACTTGAGACCTCCACTGGCCCTCTTTAGGAACTAATCATCAAGCTAATAAATGGAATGTAATGGCACAATGACTATCAAATCTAGACATTCTATAGGTCATTTCTCTTTCTTTTCCCCCCTGTTCTTATTTCAATTGCCCCAGTCTTTGTCCTCCTTTATGTTTGTGTTTATCAGTCTTGTTAATGACAAGCGTCCTTACACTCACACACATACACCTACACACAGAGACTCACAGGAGCCTCTGCACTCTGGACAACATTATCTTTTCCGGAAATTGCTTCTCGAGCACAGCCGGAGCCCCATTAGAAAAGAAGAGCTCTATGCTGTAACCTTTTTAAAAAGCCATTAGTGATGCACCTGCCCCCCCTTCTCTTTTCCTATTTGTGTGTCCTATTTGTCTCTCTTGTTAACATGAACACGCGCACACAGAGAAATGAGTATTCTCCATCCAGATTGCCAGTTTCCCCATTTCCAGTGCTACAAACTGACTACTGAGCAGCACAAGCATCCTTCCATTCCAATCAGAGAGGAATGACATTTTAAACTTCTGCACCAGAGCGCAAAATCAATCAACTCAATTATTTACCTGTCTTATTCTGATGACTTTTGACTGTTAAATCAGTGTTTTGGACGTGACGGATTTTCTCTCAAAGCTACCCACTGGGAAAACAAGATCTTTCATATTAAGTCATGGCATAAGCGAACAGGCCGGGTTTAAAAAATGAAGGAAATTAAGATGAAACAACTTCAAAAGCACAAATCAAAGATTTCAAATTAAGAGTTACTAAATACAAAATGTACTGTAATGCAACAAAACAGTAAGAAATTTTTGAGGTCATGTCACGAAGCTGTTTTCAGTATGTTGTTGTGTTTCAGGCAGAATTACAACCCCTCTTGTAAGTCAATATGGATATAATACATATAAAACATATAAAACCCCTTAGTATGTAAACAGAGTAATTAAAAGCGATGAAAGCAAAGCAGTACTTTATAACACTGCAAGTTTTAAAAAAGGTAAACAGGTTTAGGTTGCTTGCCTTGCTATCGCAAAGGGTTGCATTGATCTCTCCACTGCCAATATTAAACATTATAAAGAAAAAGTAGTCGCAAAGCACAACAGAGGCACTATATATGCAACATAAAGTACCATATTTTAACTTTCCTTTTTTTTTTTATACATGTTATGATATCACACCAGGGACACCAAAGCCATAATCAAACAAGTCCAATATTTAAATGGCAGTCACTCATTCTAACACCACACTAAAACTAATTCCCTCCCCCATTTTACTCAGGCTGATACCGGAGCTCCATCGCGGACCCGTCGAGTCCCCGGATCCCACTGCAATGTAGGGCACGCTCTCAGGCGTCACGGCTGGACGGAGGCTTGGACAGGAGAGAAACCCGTGAGCAGGAGGAGAAAGGAAAGAGGAGGCGGAGGAGGAGAGGTGAGAGGTTGCTGTGGAGTTGCATGGGATGCTGATGCAGCTCCGTCGCTCCATCCCTCCCTCGGAGAGGATAGAAAAAACAAGGAGTGGTTATGTGATTCCCTCAGAGGAGCAGAAGTGCACGGGGAGAGAAAGGGATAGCGGGGAGGAGGGGGGGCGTCTCCCTGCACAGCATAGCCTGTACTCACACTTCAGCATTGATACAATGTGCGGCATAAGGAGCGGCTTCTAATCATAAAGGTGGACATAGCGGTAAGTTCTCGATTTTGTCTTATTTCACCATGGCAATGGTGCAGCGTCGCCCCGCCACTTTGCGGTGCTCTGATATTTACAGATAGTCAGTGAAAATCCCTGAAGTGCAGGAAAGAAGACTTGTAGATGTGAGCTTGTGGAGCCGCTTCGCAGCGCTGCGTGACATGTTGGATTAACGCCCCATCAGTTTGTCGCTATGCGATTTCATAACTGAACAGGTTGTCGCTTTCGGCGTTGCTCCCAAGTTCCCATCAGTTGAGTTGATGAGGAGGATTGCACCTGCTCGATGTCAGTGTGTCTCGCGCCTTCGCAGCCTGTTAGATGAAAGAAAAAGATGAATCCCAAATCCCGCACTCAATGCGCGCAGGAGAAGTGATAAAGATTCAACCCACGCTTGCCACTCTGAACTGGCTTCTCCTTGTGAGGGGAAGCAGATGTATTTACAAACAAAGAAAGCTTAATATCCAAGCTTGTCACGTAGAGAACAGTTGCTGGCTATCTGCAGTTTTACAGTGGTGCGTTGGTGTCTGCCTATCTGGGCTAGTAGGCCAACTGGAACCTTTAAGTGTCTAAGGCCCAGCACATTTGTCTCTGTTGAGTTTGTCACTGAAAGTTTGGTCATATTCTGCACTCCTGCATGTATTTGCTGCAATGACCATTTTCAGGTTAGGTATTTATTTATATTTTTTTCTGGGAAGTGACTATTACGCTCCACGCTGTAACCAAAATGACTGGAAGGATTCGCTGTAGCAGGCATAAGCATACACATCCTCATAACAGCGCTTTTAGTTCCAAACAATTAAGCACTAATATGCAAGTGGCAGGCCTGCGTCCGCCTTGTCTCCGGCTCCATCTCGAGCCCGTCTTCTCCGTACCTCTGGCAAAAACCGCTTGTGATTCTGCATCCTATCTGAAACACTAGGTGCATTAAAGGATGGGTAAGTCTTTTGCGTCAGAAATAAATATGAAACGCAGACCGATCTGCTTTCATTAGGCCTTCCAGCTGGAGCCAATCCACTTTCATTCCAGTCAATTCAGGAAATGGATTTTCTTATAAATGCAAACCAGATGTCTTTTTGCCATGACACAAAGTTGGTATCTGGTCAGATGAAGGTACCGTTTTAAGTATGGTGAAACTGAGGTGACAGAAGAGGCCTGGTTCACTCGTATCTGCTTCCGCTGGCACACCCATTGCAAGTGAGAGTCATGCTCTCATAGCTGAATGCTACACACACACACACACACACACACACACACACACAAAAGTAAAAAATTATACTGAAGCAAGCCTTCAAATTACACAGAGACATTTCGGTTACATAGACGGTCCTGTCTGGTGAGATGGCTAGCGGCAAGGTGTATTTTACAATAGATCTCTGACATCTATGAATATCTTTTCACAGCTCATGGTGAGAACCAAAGACACGTCCACTTGAGTTGTCAGCAGCAGAAGCCCAGACGTGGACAGTTGGAATGGAGGAAGAGGCAAGAGAAAGAGATGAGGAGTAGAGGAGTATAGGTAATGAGGGAGACAAATGTCAAGATCTTCTCCTGGTGATGCCTCTGCTTTTTTTGTTTTTTTTGGCACTTCCCTCACAATGACAGCAGGATGGGTTGTAGGCTTTCACAGTTGTGAGTGAGATGAGGTGAGGGGATTGTCAGCAGCAAATGGAAACTTTCTCATTCTGCCATTGTGCAGCTTTTTGGTAGGAAAATGGACAGCGAAGAGGGGTAGATGTGAGGTTTTCACACGTGTGTCCAGATAAATATGATCCCAGGAGTGGGAATTTGGGAAGTGAGAGGTAAGAGGGTAAACGCAGGGCAGGAGAAGGAAGCATGCTGCAGAGATTGCAGTGATTACAGAGGAAAGGTTAAGGGGGAGGGGAGTGAGAGAAGAGAAAATGAACGACAGCCAAGCCATGTTTGTGAAGTAGCCGAGAGTTGTCCACAGGGAGCTGTCTGTGGTGCTGATGAAACCATGTACCCCCCGCCCCCATCACCACCACCACTTTTCCCAATGACTCTTCTTGTTCTCTTCTCCTCAGCTGTTGATTGACAACTACTGAGTCTCTAATTGGCAAGTGTGGATGGGGAGGAGGAAGTCTTATTCTCCTTGGGACAGACCAAGGGAGAGAGAAAGATGAGTGCGGAGGAGGGGGAGGAGATGGGGGACATACTACTGAGAGAGAGAGAGAAGACGAGACAAAAATGACTAGATGGACATAGATGTATGTTGGGGGTGTGAAATTAAAGAAGACATAAGGTGAAGGCTGAACATCGGTTTGGTAATCAGTCTCTCCCCTCAGAGCTGTGTAAAGCACACTGACACCTATTTGATAGTTGGTGAGCCTGCCCTCTCCCTCAGCGCTCGGCTAAATGCTTGCTTGATACCATGGAGAGCAAAGGAACTAGCTGTTGGCAGCACAATCTGTTTACTTGGTGGAGCCCAGGTAAAGATGCATAGCAGGCTGTCTGCCTGTTTGTGGCTAGTGTTTAAGGCTCACAATTGGCTTACTAGTCTAACGCTGAACTCAAGATCTGACTTGAAGCAGGCATGAAATGTGTATTATAACCTCTGCCACATTTTAATTCAAAGATACATATGATCTCCATTTGTCTCTCTTATCATAGGTGCAGTTCTAAAAGAATTTGCCTCCATGTGGCTCATTCCTCTCAACTCATTCAGGAGTGCAGGAGCTGAAGGATCTAAGCAAAAGGGGAAAGGAGAGAGAAAGGAATGACGGAGGAGGAGGAGGAGGAGGAGGGCCTCTATGCTCTGGTCTCGACCACGGGTATTCTTTGGTTGATAATACAGATGTGGATGTTATTGCTTGAGAATACGCGTAGTCGAGTGGAAGCTTCATCTACATGAGAGCAAAAGCAGTAGAAGACATATCGACGGTATTCAAGCTGAGAAGGTGACACAGACACGGATTGGTTTTTAATTAAGCGCCCGGAAGTGGGGGGGTTTTTGTGGGAAAAGAGCTTATTTTATTTGAGAGAGGTTTTTAAATAGAAAGCAATCAGGGCTCGCCAAATCAAATCCAGCCACTGAAAAGGCATTATCACTGCAGTTTTATCAACCGTGTCAATTTCTACACCTGTGGAGGAAATTAGTTTGTTTCGCTGGCCAAATTCAGGCTTGCCGGCAGAAGCACCGGTGGGGAGGACTTGCAGCATGCCGCTGAGCTAAACCCCTCGGGGTATTAGTTCGGGGGGCTTAACACAAAAGTCTTCAGACTCAAGACATTAATTCCAAATCCTCTTGATTACATACCCTTGTCAGTCAGTGGTGAACATAGGTGAGCTCATAATCTCATCGGCTGATGAGTGTCATTCACACTTTGTGCCAAAGTTCTCCTCACACTGAATTGAAGCGAAATTTGAGGTTTGGAAAAAAAAAAAAAAATGACACATTGTAAGTGTGCACATTCTGTGGCATGACGAGTGATTCTCCTATTTTTGACTCCCTGACTCACGCTAAAAATGTGTGAGAGTTTGATGCTTGTAGCAGCAATAGGAGACAGTAACACATGAGGACATGTCACAGCTTTAGCCCGCTACTGCTGACAGTCATGGAGTGTCATGGAGAGACCCACAAACACACATACACACGTGCATAAAACAGAATGGGAGCTCACATGACGCCAGTATGGAAATAAGATTGAAGGATCTTAGGAAAAAGGCATTTAGACATATCCCCAAGTGTGAATGCAAACATATGGGTTCACTGCAGGTCCATTTGCCAGTGCGGAAATAAGGGATTGATTGATTTTATGGGCTAACTATGTTTAATCAGAGTGATGGATGTTTATGCCTTTTGCCTTTTATTGATCAATCGAGTTGTGGGTGTGAAGAATTCTTGGACAACAGGGCATGCAGATTATTCATGTAGCAAAGGTGTTGAGCTAAAACCTCTTGAACTACATTTTCGGGGTACATAAGCGTTATTGCTGTGGCTATACTCAGCATTGCTTTACAAATTCAGCAATGTATTAGCAAACACATTGCAACTGTGCCCATCATCTACTATTCTGTTTCTTACCACTGCATAAGCAGATCTGTTATTTTTTAGAACTGAATTCATCTAGAATTTATATGAATTTGTATGAACTTGTTCAATGAGCAAAGCTCTTTATGCGGTTTTATGCGCACTTGTGTATCAATGTGTGTGTGTGTGTGTAAGTGCTTCCAAGCAACAAAATGACTATTGTGAGCACAGCTCCAGGTGCCTAGCAACGAAATCACTGTTTCCTTGGCAACCGTTTCCCTCTCACTCACTGTGTGGGTGATTGGCAGCCTTGACAACGGAGACGGGGTGACACTTGACCTCGCGTGCTGAATGGGAGAGGAGCGAGAAACATAAGAAAGAGGGGGAGGGAGTGGGAGGGGTGCGCAGACAGATGAGAGACTAAGTGATAATCACTCTCCATTGTAATCATCCTCTAGCATGTTTCATAAGGCGTCGGCAGTACATCTCCAGCTGGGGTCCATCATCAAACACAATACACAGAGCAGTGCGTGCATGCATGGACACACTCTTCCTGGGTGGAGAGCCTAGGCAGGCACTCCACATATCATCTATTATCACTCAGCCCTGCCTGCTACATAGCCTTGCTACACTGTGCGTCTTCTCTCATCTGTTATCTGCTACATCCAGAGCTCTGTGGGGGAAAAAAGGATCCTGGTCTCCCAAAAAGGTCACAGTCAAATATTCCACAGGGGAGTAGATCTGAAGCATTTGCTTGTCCTTTCTTCTGCCTGCATATTTTCACACATTTAAAGGCAGGTTTTTAGATGGACTGTTAATCCCATAATTAAAATTCCATGTTTTTCCTGTTACCTGCAGTGCAATCTCTTTATCAAGATTGTCTTGACGTGAGCTTGCCATTGTAAAGTCATTGAGTTTAAAGTTCTCCTCCTCACCTACAAAGTTCTAAATGATCAGGCACCTTTGTATCTTAACAAGCTTATAGCACCTTATCACCCAATTCGAACGCTGTGCCCCCAAAATGCAGGCTTACCGGTAGTTCCTAGGATCTCTAAAAGTAATCTGAGTGGCAGAGCCTTCACCTATCAGGCCCCTATTCTCTGGAAGCAGCTCCCAGTTCAAGTCTGTGGGGCAGACACCCTCTCTGTGTTTAAGAGTAGACTTAAAACCTTCCTTTTTGATTAAGTATTTGATTATAGTTAGGGGTGGCACAGACCGGCCCATAGTTATGCTGCTATAGGTCTAGACTGCTGGAGGATTTCCCATGATACACTGAGCCCCTCTATTTCTCTATCTCGCTCTTGCCCCACTTCTTCTACTCTCTACTCTGTCATGTCCCAGTATTTGTGTTACTAACTTCATCCCGGGGAGTTTCTCCCCGGAGTCCCTCTGCCTTATTGTCTCTCAGCCACCTGGTGACGTGGACGTGACGGTTCTGCTAGTAACCTGCTATCCGGTGGAGATGTGACCTTGTGCCTGCGATCATGATCAATTTCACCTATCCTACCCATCAAAAGACAGATTGGCCTGGAATCCTGACCCGGATCACCTTCTGGTTCCTGGACTCTGGACTCAGTTCTTATGTTTTGGTGTCCATAGACTTTAATGACTGTCATATTGTTGTGCTCGGTATTTGTGACATCTATTGCACGTCTACCCGTCCCAGGGAGAGGGATCCCTCCTCTGTGGTTCTCCCTGAGGTTTCTTTTTTCTTTCCCTGTCAAGGGTTTTTGGAGTTTTTCCTCACCCCAGTTCAAGGGTATAAAGGTAGAGGGTGTTGTTATGTACAGATTGTAAAGCCCTCAGAGGCAAATTGGTATTTGTGATTTTGGGCTATACAAATTAAACTTGATGGATTTATTGATTGATTTTGAATATAGTGTAAGTAGATGACACTTCACTTGCTCTAGATAAGCCACAGACCCCATTCTAAGCAGATTCATGCAGGAACTAGAACGCCCTCTGAGCCAGACCTCCACAAAGGCTGAAAAGTTTATTTGAAACCTGAAATTGGTATCACAATACCAAAGAATGCTTTTAAAATTCCTGAATCTGGACCATGATCAAAATCTAATCATTTTTTCTTTGGCCATTCTGACCTTATCTTAAATTTTGCCTACATCTTTGTTAATTAGCTTGCTAACAATTGAACAAAGAAAATTTATGTTTACATGCACAAAATTTCTTATTCAGATTAAAAATTTGAGGGATTGGAAATTCTGAATCCGTTCTTTATATGGACACTAAATGAAATAATCCAATCATGACGTGCGTATATATGCACCAAGCTTTAATCAGAATAGTAGCATTTTGACATGCGCAGATTTGTCTAATTCCCCTAAAATAAACGCATAAATTGTACTTCCGCTTGTGCTGCGAACAAACACCGATGTGGCTACAATTTGCACTTTCCCCTGCAATTTAAACTCTGCACTCTTAAAAAAATGGACCTGCGCCAGGTTCCGAACGTTTCTACTGTTCACCGTGATCAAGCTATGGGCTCAGCAATTGATAATGCTCCTTCGTTACAGGATGAGACAGCTGGAGGACATGAGCATCCCTCCAAGTTTAGTGCTGCTGTCACGTCACGTTGCTATCGAGCACACATGCGCAGAGAGTAATTTTTACCCCAAACAGGAAGCCGTGATCGGAATAAGTGTGTACATGGACGCGGTTTGGAACAAGGATCAGCATAAACCACCCCTCTCAATCGGAATATAATTTCTTTCCGAATCGGATCAGAATCTTCCAATTGACGTTTTTACATGAAGCATTTTTATTCTGATCAGCCCTTTATTCCAAATATTTGTGTCCATGTAAACATTATACCTTGCCCTGTCACAAGCACAGACCTCATGTACATGAGTGCATGGACCTTTCCTTCTCCGCAGTGGTACAAGGTAGATCAGTATTGGGCTGGGCATTAAATACAATATATAATAGTTTTTCTTATGATCATATGGCTTTTAAACAAAAATAACATTGCATCAATAAATATATCAAAGTAGCAGTAGTCATCCTTATATAATGTTGTTGCAGTCTCAGTATGAAGTTGTATGGTCAAAATAAAGTTATATTTGATTATGTTGCCCAATACTAGCATTTATGAGAAGAGAATGCATACTTCTCTACAGCTGGTATCTCAAAAACTCAAGTCACTCCATTTTTCATGGCTGAATGTACCTGTGTATAATGATAAATCAAAACAGAGTATAAAGGAAAAAAAAAACACTTTTGTATGTTCTTTCACCGAACCTAAATTTTATGATTAAATCTATGTTTTTCTCAAGAATAAAAAGCATAAATTATGTTTATATTAGTCACACCCGTGAAAATATTCATGAATTTGAATTTTACAACAGTTCAACAGGTCATCTGTGTATATCCCATCTTTAATTCAGACGTTGTCTTTGTTACCAATTGATTTAGTACAGCGCTTCATGTCTGTTGTGCCAGCTCACCAGACAACCACATTTTGTTTACTTGTTACTATTATCATGCAAAGAAATGAAAACCAAACAACTCTTAACTGGTATCAAGTCCTACTGTTCAAAATCATCATCATACTTAAAGAAAAAAAAACAAAACGCTTTGCTTTGGCTTGCTATTCAGCACTAATGGCTGTGGCATCGGAAAATAAGCTATTAATTATTGATTTAAAGATACAAATACACCATAATACATACAGGCCTATAAACATTTTGATTTTTTTTTATTTCTTAAACAAGCTTAGAATATACAATGAACTGAATGATTTAAGAACAATTTATGACATGTAATTGTAGCAGTGAAGGTCATATTTTTACAAACTTTCATTCTTGAACTTCTTTGACACTACTGTCTTTATGAAGATGAGTCTATTAAAATTACCATGAACAACCTGTAGCACCATGCCTACAGAGCACAGCTGAACAGCTATGTCCTAATGCTTGTATCAGTTTATTTTCAAGGAGTGTTCAACCTATTCCTGTCAAGATCCACATATTCACAAATTTCATTCTCATGATGCTAAACAAAAAAAAAAAAAAAATGCAAAAATGTAAGCAAAGTCTCTCTTGCTAAAGGCTTTTTGTATGTATTTGTACAGCTTACCATATAAAGCATGTAAACAAAATAAAAAGCAGGCCATATTATTCCATAAGCTTTAACAATGTATATTTTATGATGCATCTTAAGGATCTTTGAGAACCATCACTAAGAATAAAAAGAAAAAACAAAAAACAAAACAGGACTTCCTGCTTAATTTCTGATGATAAATCAGGTTCCATTAAATATTAAAAATGACATGTCTTGCTAGAGAAGAAAAATGGGAGCTCTCCACAGATGTTTAGTGTGGACAACATTTCTAGTGAAACTGTGGTTCACACACCTATAAAGCTCAAGACCACATGGAAACCTCTGAATTATAAAAGGTTTCACAAATGTCCTCTGAGCAGGTATACTGTTATCAGCCCAGGACCGTCAACCACATCCTCATCCTCTTCCAGAAAAAAGACGATTCACGAGGGCTACTGATTTGCCGCTTCGCATGCATCTATCCAGTCACTGTAGACATCTACTGGCTCTGAAAGATCTGAAGAGCAATGGGTTAAGGATATAAGGAATTTTGGTTATGTTGCGCATATCACTGCAGAATGAGGAGCTTCTGAAATCAATGCAGGAACAAAGTGAGTACTAATGCTAGAAAAGTGTTATTTGTTTTGCTGAGGGTAAGCTATGCTCCCTGTGTGGTGGTAACAGAAGAAAAATCAAGTTACTGTTATATGAGAAATGTAGTTGAATGTTGACAAAATAATTTGAACTCAAGGTTAGCTTCCTGCTGTCTTTAGCACGTACTGATATTAATTAT
The DNA here is from genome assembly GCA_001698575.1 of Mola mola. Classification (NCBI taxonomy): domain Eukaryota; kingdom Metazoa; phylum Chordata; class Actinopteri; order Tetraodontiformes; family Molidae; genus Mola; species Mola mola. The sequence continues at coordinate 22,972,176 of KV751317.1, read as the reverse complement.
GTCAGCTATAACATGATCTATATGTGTAGCTTTGTGTGGTTACCATTAATTCCTGTCTATGTTTAAAAATGATCTTTTGTGTCACAGGTGAATGGCCTCATTGATTCTGCTTCAGTCAGTGTACTATAATTCCACAGAGCCAAACACGACATCAGTGAAATGCCAAATTCAGCCTTCCACAAACAAAATCAACTGTCTTTGAAACCAAGACAGGACGTAATTTTCTTCAATCAGACATCTGTTGATCCGATCCATCAGCTAGTTGTCACAGTTACAACATTTTTAATATACCCAGCAACAATTGCCTGTGATGTAGTTAGGCAGCTGAAAAGATAAGAAGTTTTTACTTTTTTTTTTTATTTTTGGGATTTTCATCTGTGGCGAGAGACCTGGAAAATACATTTTGCAAGTCACTTCACATAAACACAGCGTTTTACAAATTAGTTGACTTTAAATGTTGTCTGAGCCACAGCCATATCAAGTAATGTCATTACCAAGATTGTTACTCATTACATTACTGATGAAAGACCATGGCCAAAACTGTGCTATCACAGAATGCTCAGACATTTTGACTGATGACATTTGAAAGTGTTTGCAGCCCTTTAACATATGGTGAAAATCTGAATAAAATATTGTTGCATTTTATTTTGTATTCAAACTAGAAACTGAAATAACAGTGAGAAGATTGGAGAGGACAGATCACAGACTGAAATGGATGTTAAATTTCTGAGAGAGACATTTACAGACAATGCCACTCACCAATCACAAAAATGTGTGTAGGAGGTGGGGTGGGTCTTTTTGGAGAAAACAGACGATCAACAAAGCACATTTGCTCGTATATATCTGCTCCATGTGGGATCTAGAAAGCACCCGAAAAAACTAGTAGGTCTAGTTTGTTCAACAGCTATTACGAAGAAGAAACCCTTTGTGTTCGTCTAGCACCAAGACAAAGTGCACAAACTATTGGACTATTCTTCGATTACTATTTTGCCGGACTACGAGACAGACATTTCGTGCGTGCATAAGGATACAAGTAATGGGGGTCTGGAACTCCTCCAAGCAAACTGAACATGATATTATCCCAGTGTTTCTGCTCCTCTCCCTGTCAATAAAAAAAGTGTTGGGGGTGAACTTGGAAATGATGGGCCCACACTTTAATTATCCTGGCGTTATTTGATTAAAAGTTACGTACATTTTGACATCGCATGACTTCTCGTGGTTGCAGAACGGACACGTGAACTGAGACTCCAAATCCCCCGTCATCTTCTTTTTCGGAGGGGGTTTTCTTTTGGCTTTGCGACGACCCATTCTAAACACTGAAGCAAGTCTGCGTGAAAGAGGCAGGGGAACAAGAGCGATGGCGAGGCGAAAAAACAAATCTGGTGAGAAGCTGTGGCACCATATTGCCGAGAACCGAAGTTAGCAGGCTAACAGTAGCATATTTGTTGCTGAACTCCAGTATAGCTGCGTTATTTAAAAAAAATGCGAGTAAATGCACTTTGGTAAGCAAACTACCCCTGGCTATAACGGTTCAATGCTATTAAAATAAATGTTTTAAGTTGTTTACCTTCAGGTATAGCAACTGCACGGTGATATCATGGAGAAACCGTTTCCTTTGGACCTGAAAGCCGCAGCCGTTTGTTAAATGATTGGCGAAGCGCGTGCGCGCTTGGCGATCAGCCATTGGCTCACTGACATGCCAATCAAGTTGATTGCCAATGACGAAACAGCGTCTAACAGAGCCACACCTATTCCCGCGCGGTGGCGACGGAAGCCAACTGTGGTAGGTCAGTTATCCAAATATATGTTATGTTGTTTGTTTAAACATGTCCTCCAGAATCCTAGAAATATTCAGGAACCTCTTCAATGAAGTTAGCTTCGTGTAAGTGGCGTTTGGCTGTCTTATTTCCTCAGTGTTCATGAGGCATGATAATTTTACAAATCACCTGTAATTATAGTCCTTTTTCAATGATATTAACACCAGCTTAACTAGATGTAGGAAATGTTAAGCTCTATTGACTTGGTTAACCAATTGTATGAGCTCTAAAAAAAAAGTCCTGCAAAAAGTGAAAAATCATGATAGAAGAAATAAAAATTTGATGATATGTGCCTGGTGGCTAGTCAAACTAGTCAAAAGTGAAGCAGCACTACAGTAGATAAATACTCTTTAAACATCCTACATTCAGTATTTACATTAAATTACTAGCATTAGCACCAAAGTAACAAAAGTAGAAGTGTTTCAAGTGCAATTCATGTTACTATGATGTATATATCATCGGGTTATAGTTATTGATGCAATAACTGACTCAATGCATAAAAGTATATATTTTATTATCTACTGTATAAGGTAGCGCAAAAATGAAATAGTTAAAGTACCAGTACCTACAATAATAATTACAGTATGTACCCAGACAAGGATTATTTCCCATCATTAACTGTTCTGCTAGTTAGTGTCTTGCTTCTTTTTGTAGTTTTTAACTATAAAATGTCAAAAAAGAGATTTCCATCAAACAGACCACACAAAGATCAAAATTTTATTAAGATATCAGGCAAACAAATGTAGGAAATTGTAATTGAAAGGTTGACTTGCAATAAAAAGTTTGCGTCACATTATTATTTTGCGAGGTAGTAAATGTCGGTGATGTGGACGACGAAGGTGATCAGCCTTGGTGTGGTGGCAGTCTCTCTCAGCCTGGGGCTAATTGACTGGCTTCTCCATCGCCTCAGGAGTGGAAGAACCCGCAACGAAGTCCTCTTCTTTCCCTCAGAGATGACCTGTGTGGAGCATATCTTCCATCCGTCTTCACCTCAGTAAGAGATGCATTGTGGCTTTATTGAATGGAATGAAGCTACATACACTGTCATTTTTTTCCTGTAATTTCACTGTCAAGTGTGTTTGGATAATGGTCGCAAATGGAAATATTGACAGCCTCTTGACGTTTTCTGTAAGTGGTTGAGTCATTGCAATTTCCATTCTTAATCCCATTTTTTTAACTCAACAGAAGCCGCTGAATAAAATCTTGATGTAAAATTGCGCATTAAAAAACAAATTTAAACAAAAATATGGACAAGACCCCTGGGGATCAGCTTAAAATTGTTCATATCGTCAAAAGTGTTGACAGAATTTCTTGCCAACTAGAATTATTGTTACCTGCAGTCCTTTTCTCATTGTCTGGACAGCCTGGGGCAAAGGAAGAATACAGAAAAAGTAGATATATTTAGTATACCTTATGTAAGAGCAGCAGATGATGGATACAGTGTGAAAACTTTTCTCTTGTTTTCTGTTCTTTCAGTTCCTGTTTCTGCTCCTTGCCTCATGGCGTAGAGACCTCTTTCTCCCGTCTTCTCCGACACATCCTTTCTGCCTGCTCCTCCCTGGACTTGTGTGTCTTTGCCTTCTCCAACATGGATCTGAGCCGGGCTGTACTTGCACTGCATAGCAGGGGTGTCATCATTCGTGTCCTCTCTGACAAAGACTACACCGCCATCACTGGCTCCCAGATAGGGCTCCTCCGCAGGGCCGGTAAGAAAAACAGATGTATTTACATACTGTGTGGCTTTAACGGAGACTGTGGCAAATTATTTCTTTGCGCCAAAAACATTTACAGATACAGACTATAAGAGCATATTGAGCTCTTAGAGATATATGAAGGGTTAAAAAAGTCACATCAACGTCTATGATGGCATTATGAAAAAAAAAATGTGCCTTGAAATACCAAAGAATGACTCAGGTCTTACTCATCTAAAGGTGCTCACTCTGTCTTCTTAGACTATCTCGGTCATTTTCAGTAAGTATAACGGGGTTCCCTTGTGGTGAATAGAGAGACAAGAGGAGTGGTCTCGGTGAATGGTTATTGCCTCTACAGGCCCTACTATGTCTCAGTGTAATCATGTATCAAAGCTCTGAAAGATTCTTGCGTCATGTGTCAGACTCCCCATGCTTCGCTTTGTTCCTCGGCCCACTGCAATTTTATAAATTACTGCCACTGCGTACAGTTAGGCAAGAATTAACTAAGTAAGAAATTGGCAAGCAGACCGCAAATTTCATTAGGCAAAGTGTTTCTAAGTGTGTGTGTGTGTGTCTGCATTTTGACTGCAAACCTTGTCAGATTTACTTTAATGCAAGGGGCAATCAGCTCCTCTTCTTTTAGTGTCTATATTTCTTCAACGTCTGCAGAACCCTTTAACCTCACATAGCTGAATGTGACAGGCACTGAAGTACAGACTTTGTTTGCTGTTACTTGGGGGGGGGGGTTGCTTATCAAACATTTCCCTCATTAGGTAGCTATTCACTGATGGACAGTCAGGCTCTGATAGTGCAGGGAAAAACAGAGGATTGAACATTAATAATTTTGTTAAGTTAATTGTAAGCATGTTTAACTATTTGCTGCTGTCAAGGTTGTTTTATTTTGAAGGGCAAAGTTGGAGTTAACTTTGTTATACTCAGCCCTTATCCTCTGATGATACCCAACAGAACTTCCCTTTTCAGGATATTTGAAGTGTTCCCTCTACTCGCCTCCATTTTCTGGCGATTACTCAATCTGTTCTATTCATGTGCAACTTTTAACAGCGATGGCTTTCTTCATTATCAACACCATAGAAAATAATGTGTTTAATTATTTCAACTACATGCTTAGTTTGGCAGATGAGTTGTTAGATATTTTTTAGACCAAAGAAGCATTTTACTGGCCTTGGGCAAGCACACAATCTTTATTATTGAGCCATGCATCCTCAAGGATCAAAACTGCAAAGACATCAAGACATCAAAGCTTTTAACCTCCTGAGACCCAAGCTTTTGTTTGGTGTTCATTTTTTATTTCTCCTAGCTTTTTGGAGTTAGTAGGACCTAATAAGTATAATAACTAAACTTTGTCATTGTACAGGAAGTAGTTTTTGCAAAAACATATGTCCTCACATGAGGACAATGGGTCTGTCTTACTTACATAACACCACAAAACACCACTGATTAAAAAAAAGCAGAAACATGTTTATTTCAAACTGTGAATATTAGGGTATAAAACAAAAGTGCAAATTGCTGTTTATATCAAGCCCTGGGCATGACTGTACAAAAATAAAAGTGCAAAAACGGTGTAGGTCATCATTGTCACACTGAAACTAGACTAAGTTCTGAGTAAATGGAGCACATTTCAAGCGCTCTTCCACGTCCAGCATTTCTAGGTCCTGTCCTGGGCTCTCCACGTCCTAGCTCATCCTCATCCAGTTCTAATAATAAAAACATAATACATTTTATTTGTAATGCACTCAACATTTTGAAACATTTTTTTATATTGCTACAGAGTAAAAACAAATAATAAAACAAAGTAATAAACAATCTGGCTCACTCTCATTATGGCTGTTATGATCTTCAGTGAGGAGGTGATCAGCTTCTGCTGCATCCGGCGGTGAAAAATCTTCTTTGGAATCATCTTCTGGTGAATCAGTGGATGAATTATCATCTTCAGAATCATCACGTTGTTGTCCCACAGACATGAAGTCAAAATTACTTGGAAGGTATCCATCGACAGCACGATCACTCTCTTCACCATCTGACAAATCTTCAACCTCAGAGTTGTCTACAATTGTCATGAGCAATTATTCTGCTTTGGACAATTAAAGTTTCCCTGTAATGATAAAATTATAAATTCAACTCCAAACACAAATCAAAATCTATACCAGAGACCGATGGCTAATATATGATGTAGTTATCTAGCTAGCTAGCTAATTAATTCTAAGGTTGAACAAATGTACCACTTGAAAAAAGAATTTACACTTGTAAACTTCTAAATATTCGTAAGTTTATCTTATCACTTAGCACAATCAATAACCTAATATGGTCCGAATGTCCTTAAACAAGAACGTTGTAGATTGCTACTATTTCTAAAATGGGTCAAATTTGGATACCATATGAAGCTAAAGACTCTATTGTTCATAAATAGACCAGTTTCATCCATGAAATTTGTACAGAATTTTTACCTTGCTTTCTTTTCTGTCGTGAGTGACCGTCAAAGTTTTTTGCCGAGATCCCCTCCATCTCGTTTTTCACTGAAATGGGTGTTATGTTGTTATGCGGCCACCAGACGGTGCTGGCGGGGCCTATAAATGAGGCCCGTGGGTCAAAGATGTAAAAGTTAAAGTATCATGGTGCAGAAAGGCAAACATGTAATGTCCTCGTATTCGTACACAGCGTCTCAAGAGGTTTTATTTGCCAGTTGCATTTACTTTTATTTCAGTAATTTTTGTCCTTCTTAAAACAGAGCCAAAAATGCATTTGAGTGATTAACGCAGTCAGAGGGATGTGGTATTTTGAAGGAAAATGCTTAGAAAATTGACACTACAACAAATTTCTGTTAACCTCTTTGTTTTTACTTTGAAGGGAAATTCTTAAAGGAGCAGTTTGTAGCTAATCCCCCTCTGAATTTAGTCTGCATACAAATCCTTAAAACAATTATCTACATATCTTCTGTAGTGCAATGCTTTTGACTGGAAGATTTTCACTTTAACACAACTGAAGAAAATATTTTCACTTTGAATATGTAAAATAGCTATGGCAGTTATTTAGTCTACTGGCAAGCTTAAAGTTACAGTTTAAAAAAATGGATAGCTTGGAATGCAATTTAATTTCATAAGAAGAAACAGTCTTAATAAAGATGTATTAAACAAGTGAGAAATGAAACATGTATTATTATGGCATATATGTAAAACAGTTTGGTGTCAGGTTTGATGCATCCTTCACAGGTTTACATTTGAAGCATTTCTTTTGCTCTGTGAGTGTCAAAGAATGGAGTGGAGGCAAACATTCCTTTGAGTATAAAACACTAAGTAGTACAAGCTTTGAATGTAATGTTTTTGTAATGGGACTGAATAGTGCAGCAAGTGTAGTAGTTTCAATGAATTTAGATTTCCTTGCCCTTATATGTCAAACCTGGGTTTAATGGATGGCTGGGTTAGAGCCATCGATTAATAACTCTGTTCCAGGAATATTAATTCGTGTTTTTGGCATACAAACATTGACACAAAGCAGTTGATGTTGTATTTACTCCGCATTCTTACTGATATTCTTTGTGCATGAACCATAATCAACAAAGAGAATCAATACAAGTAAGGCATTGAGGGATTGTTCTCCACCCTCCTTCCCGTTTGCTCCACAGGGATCTGCGTGCGCTGCGATGTCGGCTCTGTGTACATGCATCATAAGTTTGCAGTGGTGGATGGTCGGCGGCTCATCACCGGCTCCCTCAACTGGACGCTGACAGCAGTGCAGAGCAACATGGAAAATGTCATAGTCACGGAGGAGGCAGACCTGGTGCAGCCCTTCATGGCGGAGTTCCAAAGATTGTGGGTGCGCAATGATCCGGCCCGATACCGGCTCTCAAGCGACGAAAAACTTGCTCATGTTGCCACAAGACCCAATGACTGATAAGCGGTTAGGAAGTTGAGGACTTTTAGTGTCCGTTTCTTTTGAATCAGATAATTTTTCTTGTTGTGAAGGAGTCATGTTTAATTTAGCTGTGAAGATGAAAACGGTGCCCTGCTATAGTAATACTGCTTGGCAGAAAGGATAGCGTGCACCGCAGGAATAGATCTGTTTCAGTTGTAAAGAGAATACCCCTGTTTGTGTTAGGAGAGAACTTTTTTTTTTTTTTCTAAGTTTTGCAGTTCTCCCCTAATATGACCAAATGATTTTATTTTTTTTCTAGTACTTATTTAGAATTAATAATCTATTACGAAATATATTTTCACTGAGGTGAAGGAATTATCTATACTAGTTTGTAATTGTAATTTGCACTATCTGTAAAAGCCCGGTGTGCTGTTTTGCAGTCTTGAGGACTATGTTTTGCCAAGCACCAATAAGAAGACTTCTTTCACACAGCAATTTTGGTATTACTGTTGGATCAGTGCCCTGAAGCTGTAGCTTTTCTCCTGCTCTAACACAATTTACTTACAGAAATGCTTTACTGCACAAAAACATGCTGGCACTCTTAGTGCTTAACAATATCATAAGCTTGGAAACACAACCAGAGATGAACTGGTCTGGACATGATCATTTGCCTGATTGCAGACGCCTCCGCATTGCCAAACAGTCAGGCCCATGGTGGTTGATAAAGGCCTGAACTAGACTATCTTGTTGAAGTCGTGAAATATTTTCGCAGTTTCCCTCTTGAAATTCGGCGTACTTAATGCTATTGTTTGACTTTACAAATCAGCTGCTATATCTTATACGCGGGTTTTAAAAGACCAACTTAATTGCGTGGTCATGAGTTTGGATGCCTTACCAGTGTGTAACGACCACGCCACTGAAAATACACTACACAGCTGTCTTGAGTGTATGGTTGAAATTCCGTCAAGAGTGCCGTGAAGAAGCAGGACATAAGTCAATGTAGCATTCAAAGTAAAAGCTAGGAAGTCAGGCATTCGCATTTGTACCATATTAATTTGCTTTCGAATAATGAAATTAGTGTACTGACAGTTTTTTTTATGCAACAGTTTTGCTAATTAAATGTTTAAGCTGCCTAGTTTACTAAAAATGTCCAACATGTTCTGTTTCCAGCTGTTAAAGGCTAAGCCACACTAGTGAGTATTTCAACTATTGAAAATTATCTCATATTAACGTTATTGTGTATAGATAATTTTATTTTCCATAATTTGCTTCAGAAAGTAATACAGATATTCTAAATTAATTGCATGCAAAGTGAAATATTTCAAACCGTTGTGTTCATTTTTATAGTTGTGACAGGTACGGCTACAGTGAAAAATAGTATTTTGAGATTGGGGTTTTTTTTGTCGTTATACTTAGTACTATTAATCAAGTAGTAATTAAGTTAAGTTAATATTAGTAACCATGTAGCACAGTGCTTGGTATTTGGTACAATAATCACATACAATACATTGAAGAGTTGCTTTAACAAATGCCCCGAGCGTCTTCTGAACACGGGTTTTATTTTGAAGGTTTCAACAGGAAGTACGGTGTGTACACCGCAGCTGATGTTGAGCCACGATACGGTGCGTGTAAGGCACATGCATAGTGTGGAGATCCGGGAGTAGAGCGCCCGAAAACAAGCGCACGGCCATCAACTTTCTGTTAGAGGTGGAGGACAGCGGCCAGGGTGGAGGAGACGGACTCGTCAACGACATCCAGGGTGAGGGGCAGCCACGCGGTTTTCTGTCACGGCGGAGAATTTATTTGAAAGTCATCGGGTTGTTGTTGAGCTACCGTATGGTGGGCAGTGTGGGACTGTCAGCAGGTTGCGGCATCAGCCTGTGTCTCATGATATGAACTTTTCAATTTGAAGTATGTCCGACTGGTCTGGATAGAAAGGAATTATCAACCAATGTCCGTAACGCTGTGTCCTCATACAAGTGCTACAAGCCCAGACTTGTGTCATAACGCGGGGCTGTTTTTACGCGACATGAACTGTTTTCTTCTGACAAACTGAACACACCTTGCGCTTAAAAACTTCAACATGCACGTATTTCCATACTCATGTTAGGTGCATGCGTACATATTGGTATTTTGCTGAGTGTGTACATCAGCACGCTGGCCGGCTCCTACCTCTTGGAAGCAGTAAATGCTGAGCTGGTCACCAGAGAGACATCATCGACCAGGAAGGAGTGCAGCCTCACTGAGTGAGAAGGGAGGGTGGAGTGCTGGATGTGTGGATGAATGGATGGTGCTATGGCTTAGGCAGAGATGGAGTGAAGGAAGGCTGTGGGCTGCTGAAATTTGGACGGATGATGACAGGAGGGATGCAGAGATAGATGTATAAGAGAGAGAGGAAGATAAATGTGCGTGAGTGTGCGTGTTTAAATGGATGTGTCAGTGGTCAGCTGGGTGATGGCTGAAATATACAGGGGGGGGGGATCTATTGCCCCTCGCCCACCGCTCAGCATCTGCTGATCCCATAAGTCAGTAAACATGAGTCCATGTGACGAATGGCCAGAGAAAGCAGTGGCTGACTGATGAAGTGGGAAGTGGTGGAAGAAGGATGAGGGCTGAGAGGGATGAGTGACCATATATACATTTCCTTGTAGCACCATCAACAACTGCCTGGCTATAAATTTCAGACGTGTGAGTGCACACCTTCATCATGAAATAGCTGAGATTCCTCACTCTGACACTCACCATGCCACCCAGCCCTGCAGGCTTTAAATGAGCCATGATCAGGCCCGAGACTCATGAGGGAGCCCAATCCCTCCCATCATGCTAACTTTAACATTTTACTTTCCATTCCCGAAGCTGGATGTTCTCACCAGACTGCTTGTTGCACGTTGCAATGGTTCTATAATGCACTGTGGATACAACCCTGGGCTTCCCAAACTCCACAGTTTGCATTTCTTATTTACTTTTTATATACGTAATTCAAACACAGTAAACAATTGAGCAGGTCATTTTGCTAATTAATCTCACGGTTGTGATTTTCCCAAACCTTTAATCTTAATTGTTGATAGTCAATTAAATTTAATTAATCCACATGCATTCCCTGGAAAGTGATCTCTGTGGGATCACACAACAAAAAATCATCATTACAGTCTGCAGATCTTCTGTCTAAATTTCGAATCAACTTTCACTATCAAATACATGTTTTGTTTTATTTTTGCCTTAAAATATAATCATACCTTATGTAGTTTTGGTTCATTTATTATTTTCTAATGGGGGTCCAACTAATTTCAGTATCACTTAAGCAAATACAACCTCATGAAAAATCAAGAAAAATTCCTTTAAGTTATTTTGTTTGACATCATTCCATAATGTAAAGATATTGCAATACTCCATTTCAGTTTACACTAGACAAAAGTAATGAAGCAGAGTTTCTGGAATGTTGAAAATTTCATTTAAGTGTTATTAAAATACATAATTTAAAACGAATACCAACAAACAATTAACAGAATATTGTCTAGTTGTTTTCTATTCTCAATTATTCAGATAAGTGATTAACTCCGCCCCCCATATCTTTGGCAATTTTAAAATGTAGTAGAATAGAAAGGAGTAGATATCATTAATCCTTTATGTGCAGGACTCTATCTGTGTTTTATTTTAATCAGGAGAGACCAGAATGAAGATGATACAAATGTTTATTGAACACAATAAATTATTAACATAATTAAAAGTCTTTGGCGCTTAGACTCTACAGTGAGATTGTGATTGATGGCTGTCTTCCTACGCAGCAGCACTATAGATCCCCAGTAGAGTCCAGACACTGGTGTTGGTGGTGAGTGACGACTCTGCAGAGACTGGAAATGATGGAGCTGGTGGAACTTCCGGGATTGGGTGGAAATAGAGGGGGAGGGCAGGGGCACACACAACAGCAGCAGCATGAAGGAACTAGGCAAGGAACAGAGACATGTTTAAAAGGACCACAACAAGATGGCAGGCTAACGATGCAAGAGTGGCGCTCATCTATTGGATAGAGGAGATCAGCTGATATGAACAGCTGATCATGAAGTGACAGCCCGACCAAAGCGGAGGTGATATGAGTGACGTGAGAGAGAAGAGTGACTTTTGGAAGTTAACACAATTAAATATGGTGGGCACGCAGATACTCTTCCTGACTGAACCTTCGCTAGAGCTCCATTTCAATCACGAAAGAGCAGAATGAAGACGACACTGATGTTTATTGAACACGATAAATGATTAATACGAATATGAATCTCTATACTGCTACGAACAGGATGAAAGCTTGTTAGTGTTTTCTGGTACATTGCTGTTATTATCGCTGCTGAGGTAACATCTTTAATTGTCTGTCATGGCCTACCTATAGTCTGAAACTAAATCATATTTTGTTTACAATTATGTCAAATAAGCAAATTGTTTGTAGAACAAACAAATGTTGAGTTATGAATGAGTGTTACAGTCTGTTTGTAAAGCTGGCACCTTTATTTGACAGATGGCGCTAGCCAGAGATCCAGCGGCAGCTCAGGAGCAGAGAGACTCAGCCGACCAAAACTTTGACTACATGTTTAAGCTGCTGATCATTGGCAACAGTAGCACGGGAAAGACCTCCTTCTTGTTCCGCTATGCAGATGACTCCTTCACTTCTGCCTTTGTCAGCACAGTGGGCATCGACTTCAAAGTTAAGACCGTCTACAGGAACAACACTAGGGTCAAACTTCAGATCTGGGTGAGGCACACTGAAACACTGATCAGCCAGGGGGAAACTAACATTTTTATGCTAGCACATTCATAAATCCCAACAGCCTAGATGAGGCAAAGGTGTAGAATTACATCGAAACAATTTTGAAGACACAAAGGAACTTTTTTCATGAAACATTTGAAATACATAACTTTATAAAACAGAAATTAGATTTAAGGGTTTAATTAATGGCTGGAGCAAGACTTTTTTCTGTAGTTTATTTCTAAAAACTCAACAGATGAATACAAATTGGAACTTTTTTCATGTTATTGTAAGTGGTTTCAACATTTATTTGGAAAAACCCCTGAGAATTGTTAGGGCAAAGACAAATCCCAATGCAGAGGTAATAAAAACGTTTTACCTTCTGTCACCCACCTGCTTTAACCTGTCTGATTTGTCTAGTTTCTCTGTTGCAGCAGGAAGAAATCTGGCAGCTCAAACCAGTGTTGGAGTGTAATGGATCATAAAACTTGTGGTTCGGATCATGTCAGTGTTTTTGATAATAGAATCACTTCATTTTTTGGATCAGCAAAACCAAAAAAAGAAACATCTTTGCTTTTAGTTTATTATGTATCCATATTCTTTAATTAAAACAACACTCAATATGCCCAATATTGAAACAAATTCCTAATATGTTTAAATTAAATAAATGTTCAGCATTAAATTATTCAACTAAATTGCAATATGAGGCAATAAAAGTAACATATACCTTCTTCCGTTTAACATTTCATATATTTAAATTCCCTGATTTCATTCATTAATGTGTACACTCTTTAAACCCATCCATACAGGGAATAAATAACGCAACAAAAGCTTGTGAATTTTAAATTCTTAGCATGCCACTAGCATGTTACTTAAAAGTTTACAGCAGAGCCCCATTGCTTCCATACAGGCAGGCAAGCAAGAGATTCAAGCTCTCTTGTCGCTCTGCTAGTACAAGCAGCCATTGTTTTCACACTTAGGTTACATGTGACGTCCTACACCAACATGCTTTAGAGTTCAGGTTTCACACCTCTATTAAGCCTACTGTTAACTTGGCACACACTGAGTGCATAACCATCTGAATTTTTTGTTACCATTCTGTGATATTTTCATCTAGTGCTTTAACTATAAATGATATACTTTAATGGCTGCTTTACATCTCCACACCTTTTGCAATGAACTTGGGGTTGTGCCAGAGCTTTAAATGTCTACTGATGCAGTTAGAAGCGATGTGGTTCACAAAGACTCCTTGGCAACAAGCATCAGATGTGTTAGTATTTGCAAGTATTTACTGTACACTGTAAAGCTAACTTATTGTTTACAACTTACAAAAGGGTCCAAGCTGCCTTAAAATTTTAAGTTGATTGAACAGGAAAAAAAACAAGTGACTTTACTTTGAATCATCAAAATGTTACCTCAGCATAGCTTTATAAGTTCATGGTACTCAAAATTTTAAGGCATTTTGGACACTAACTTCTGTAAGTTAGAACAATTACTTTACACTTTTCTGGAAATTTGGCTATGTACATATCCTTGATTTTTATTTTGTTTATAAAACACACTGATGGTGACACTGTGATGATGTTTTGCAGAGGAAAGGTCTCTCTGACAAAAACAAAACCAATAAGAGAAAAAACTTGCTTTGTCGAGTTTGTTTAATAGGATTAAAGTTCTTGTTAGCCTACAGCAAAGATGCTTGCGAACTTTTAAAACTCATATCCCTGAGGTCTGAGGAGCTTCTCATGTTTTCTGAATAAAATTCAGGAAGCTTTTTTGTTCACCACACAAGATTAAAAAAAATCTACTGTAAAGTAAACAGGTTGGACAGTCAACTGAGTAAACAAAGCTGTAGTTTGTTTAATGTCAGAGGTCTAATTTACGTGAGATAATTAAGGCTATTTCTCAGCTAATGTAATGCAGCTTTACATTTACTGACAAGAGGATTCAGATTTGAATTAAATACATCAACAGGTGATGTTGAATTGAAGTGAATTGATGTTGAATTAGTTGTAATAACTGTTAGGACATTAGCTCAAAGGAAGACAGGATATGTTTAGAATCTTTAAAAGGTAAGTAAAAAATTATAATATTATCTTATCTAGTATCTAGTATCTAGTAAATAGTGCCTTTGTTGCCCTTTGCGGACTGCACATCCTCAGTCGTTCCCTACTTTACCCTCTTACACGCTGTTGCCTGACATGGATGTGGCATAAACTAATTAATTAGATTGCTAATTTGAGGACAGCTGATGTTTAACACTGTCCCTCGACAGCAGGCTTCATGAAAGATTCATGGGTCTGAGTCGCTGGAGCTGAATGTGCTTACTGCGAAGACTGACAACCAGGACAGATCTGTTACTGAATGTTAGTGAAAGGCAGGGACTCACCCATAGCACTGCTGTTAGTTGAAAGTCATGCATTTTTTTGTAAGCCTTATACATTCAGTCTAGTGTGTCCTCACTGCTCTACGTAACTGAGATAAAGATGGGTTTCATTGGGCCGTTAAAACTCATTTTCCAAAAGAAAAAAAAAAAAGGTGCTCTACCAAATTTTGAGAGCATTTGCAACATTTTATGCTGAGACAGCCACAGTGTGATCCTGCTCACGTCTCTGAAGAGCCTTACCTCCATCTTCAGACTCCATGGCATTAATATTCTCTTATTTCTGCAATTTGGATGTGTTCACACCAGACACGTCTTTCGGTGCTTTAAAAGTTTTCCCACAGTCAGGCAAGACTTGTATCCTCTACAGAATGTATTTTTGCCCCTTTAAGCATAGCCACAAAGCATAGCGCACATCCTGGTGTATTTACAGGGTGTGGTAACAATCAACACACGACAGGAGGGATTATTTTCTGTTGCAAGAGAGTTAATGATTCATCTTTCCCTCTCAGAACAAACATGTTAATCATTTGTCTCCTTCTCCCAGGCATCATTTTGCAGTGTTTTTTATGGTTAGTTAGGAGAATTTCAATGTATTTCAGCCTTCCTCAAGTTGCATAAAATCTATGATTGTGCTGGTCTCTTGAGATATTTAAAGATTAAAAACTTCAAAAAAAGAACCTGGGTTTCAGGTGTGTTGTGTGTTTACAGGACACAGCAGGGCAGGAGCGTTACCGTACCATCACTACAGC
>KV751317.1:22924511-22950793 GCA_001698575.1 Mola mola | reverse complement strand
CAACGTTTGCTACTTACTCATCGCTTTGGGTGCTGTGCTGTTGGTCATTGGCTTCCTGGGCTGTTGTGGCGCTATCAGGGAAAGCAGGTGTATGCTGCTGACGGTGAGAAAAATATTATTTTCATTTTTTACTTACCTTTTAAAGATTTTAAACATATCCTGTCCTCCTTTGAACTAATGTCCTAACAGTTATTACAACTAATTCAACATCAATTAATTTCAATTCAACATCACCTGTTGATGTATTTAATTCAAATCTGAATCTTCTTGTCAGTAAATGTAAAATGTTTGATGTTTATTTCATCAAAGAAGTTCCATTTGGTCTTTATGTAGGCATGTTTGTCATTCCTTTCACAGAGACTTTTGTGCTACTGATTATTATTTTCCTTCCCTTTCAGTTCTTCATCATTGTGCTAATTATCTTCCTCGCTGAGGTCGCAGGAGCTATAGTGCTTTTTGTTTTCAAAGATGTGGTAAGTGGCTTTCACAAACCGAAATATGGAAAGATGAGCAATAATTGCCAGTGGACGGATTTATGTATTTGGAAAAACCCTTAAAATGACTTTGCTAATAAGGAAAAATTATAATCGTTGTCAACTTGTCCTTCTCAGGCTAGTGACCTTCTTGGAGACTTGGAGGACAGTGTTAGAAAAAATATTAAAGACAATTATGGAAAGGAAGAAAGTGTGTCATCTCTCTGGAACGCCACCATGGATGGGGTATTGCACTTTTTGGTGTACATTGCATATTTCCTAAAATTAAAGCTCAATGCTCATAGGCAATACTTTGAACTGCACCTGCTTGAACATATACCTCAGTCTGAACAATTTTCCATTCCCTGATTTGTGTATTCTTGTTACTTTGTTAGGTCAACAACAAGCACATTTTGGTTCTGCCCTCCTTAAACCAAATGTTAAACCAGAAATTTTATGTAAAAAAAGTAAAAGCAGATACTTGTTTTTTTTTGTCGGCATTTTAGCAATTGAGCAGTCCAGACCCTCTGTCTGTACTAAAGCGTCACAGTGCTGATTAGACTATGGGCTGTTTTTGTTAAGATTTGACATTCTGTTCTGTGCTCCTGTTTCAGTTTAAGTGCTGCGGAATCAAGAACTACACAGACTTTACTGGCTCCCCTTTTAACAATAAAAGCAATACTTATCCACAAGCATGCTGCAATCCGACCATTACCATCTTTCCATGCAACGCAACGGAGGCAGAAAATTCAGTATGAAACAAACAAATTACTTTTGATTTCATCTCATCTATGTCTGCAACAAAATCATTAATTGTTCTGTCTCTCTTCTCTAGATGATTGATGGCTGCTTCAGCAAGCTGCTAGTTGCAATAGAGGAAAACGCCGTGATCATTGCAGGTGTGGCTCTAGGAATCGCTGCCATCGAGGTAAATGATACTTTATAATTAGCTGCCATATCATCCTGTCTTGTCTCAGTATAATAATGATGGTAATAATAATAACTTTACTCTAGGCACTGAACAGCAGACACAGACAATTAGAAACCTGCTTTTTACAAATAACAGCGTACAGAATCACAGTATAAGAGTGCTCTCACTCCTACATACACACAAGCAGACCATCTTTGCTATTATTGTCGTTATAAGATAGGCTACTTTTTTAGAAAACAGTGAATATTTTTGTTGTTGTTGTTTAAATTTAATATTTTGGCTTGAAATAGAATTTGGTTTTTATTACACTAGGCTGAATTATTGCTGGCTTTAATAGCTCCCCATACAGTTATATATTGTTCATCTTTCTGGGTGGCCCTGGGTGAGCATAATGGATTGTTTAGCAGATAAAGAGTCAGATACTTCCCTCCAGCATTGGTAGAAGAGAGCTAATGGGCTTACATCCATCAGGTGGACATAAACACTGTAAAAACAAAGTTTTTCTTTCACCTGTTAAAAATTAAAGCCCTCACTGCTGTAGAATGTTAAGTGCACTTAACTTAGAAAGACAAGTCGACTAAACTTTTATTCCTGAAAAGTTATCTTAACTTGTGATTTTAAAGACCACCTCTGAAGAAAATCCTGTTTTTGAACTTGTTTACATGTCTATGTGGAGGGTTTTTTTTTCTTCAACGTACTCCATCCCACATCATGACTGAAATAAACAGTCTTCATCAATTTTTGCTCTTGTTCCGCAACCCAACAATAACAGACTCCAAAGAGCAAATTCTGACATGTCAGGTCTTCTACACTGAAAACTTAACAAATCAATCCTGACAACTTGTGAGGGTGGTACTTAACGTTGTAGAAACTAATCTTACCATTCTGATGCATCAACTGGTAAGCAACCTTGTACAAGTAGCTCCTCCTTTTCCTCCTGGAAATGCATGTCTGGTTCTGTCATGAAAGGCTGAATTACTCCATCGTTAGAGCTTCACACTCATTGCATTGTATTGTAGACATGTTTAAAAGTTGAAAGATTACAGAGCAGGTTAGATCCAGCTGCAGGCAAGGGACAGAGCAGAGAGTGGAGGTGGGGCAGGGCGTAAAGTAATGCATTCATAGATCCCCACAACCTAAGATAAGGCACAGGTGTAGAATTACAGTATATCAAGGATTTGTTTTCATGAAAAAACTTAAACATTTCAAGACAGTCCAGATACTAAGGAAACAAGTGGCAAAAAGAACTCAAGATTATTTCAAATTTTTATCTAAGGATATAATGTATGTTTTTGAACTCTGAAAAACCGCAGTAGAACAATACTTAAAACATAATTACTTCAGTTACATTGCATGCTATATCAAGTTGAGACTACAAACGATTGCTGAAGTTGGTATAATGGTATCTTCTATACTCTATATGTGGACTTTTATACAGTGAAAAGAAAGAATTCCTTTGTTTGTTTGTCCATCCATCCATCCATCCATTTTCTACCGCTTATCCCGTTAGGGGTCTTGGGATTTGTTTTAAATATTTCTAATATTTGTAACAAACTAAAAATGTTCCCCTGGCACTTAATCTCAGCCACTCAAAGGACAAAACAGAGCAGACTTGAATAAATCTTATACCATGAACCCTTAATTATGCTTGATTTCTGATGCACTCATCAAATCAAATCAAATGTTATCTGTAAAGCCCAAAATCCCAATTTACACATTATCTCACTGGGCTTTGACAAACAGTACACATGTGACACCCTCTACCCTTAGACCCTCGAACTGGGTGAGGAAAAACTTAAAAAAAAACCCTAAACAGGGAAAAAGTGTCTTCATATCCTATAGAATTGTACAATTGTACAATTGTATGTTTGCATGATGTGTTTTTATCTTTGCAGATTGCTGCCATGGTGGTTTCAATGGTTCTCTACAAAGATATTGGAACCAAAGCCTGAAGTTTCCTTTCCAGAATGAGATACTGATACTGTAATTGGTGGAGAAATTGTATGTGTAAGCAATTTTCTGTGTGCTAAGTTCTTTCTATTTGATTCACAATGTATACTTCAACAGACCATTGTTGTTTTTAAAATGTTAGAGGCATGTAGAGCCTTAAATCAAAGACATTTAATCGATCAAATGTGGTCTTGGGTTAACATTTACCGTGATTGATTTATGTTCTATGAATATCAGTGTATGTGCTGATAGAGTTGTTAGTAAAATGTACTGATACAGTCAGCTGATGTTCCTTACCTTAACTGCAGTAATGACATACATTTACTTTCGTATGTTTAATCATATTGAAATAATATACATAAAAGACTCAACTTGTTTTTATTATACATTGATTCATTTCTTCTCTTTTATATTATTATAGGCATTTTTTTTAATTAATGAATTAATAATTTTTAATATGCAAGCGTATGTTTATTTAGCCCTGTAAAACATCAAAACTATCAAAAAGTCAGTTTGATAGTTGCCTAAGACAGATTTGCTAATGAACAAAGCTTAATTTGACAATTCCCTTTTGAAAAAACTGCATGTTTTTGTGTGGCAAGAGTTATTTATTTATAAAACTTATGATAGTCTTTATGTACACATTCATTAATATCGACACAATGGGATTCCATAATAGACAGAATTGCTAAAGGAAGGTGCTCAACCTTCCTTCAGTCAGTCAGACTGAGTTTACAGCAAAAAGATTACAATGAAAAAATACATAGAAAGAACATAAAATCAGTGATAGAGAGCATGAACTTGATAAAAAAGATGAGTTAAAAATGAGGACAGAATCTAAAAAATAATGAAAAATTGGATTGAGAAATAAGAATAATAATTTAAAATAATTAAATTGATTAAAAACATACAAGGAGGGAAATTAAACAACTGGCAAATCATATTTTAGAAGTGCGAGTCACTTTTAAGCTTGTATCTGAAAGTCACAGGTATTCAATGTTTAACTGAGGAATTAAGCTGTTAACTTTCCTAGCGGATTCCACAATAAAGGCTGCATTTCTTCTTTTGGCTGAAACCAGCTGCTGATGCTCACCGTGTTCGAGGAAAACGAGTGAACGATGACGTTAGAAATATTGCCCAGTTAACACCGCTCTGACGTACTCTGTTATCGTAGTTCTGATTATCAGATTGGTTTATGCTTCCATAAATGAGTTGGTGGAGCTCCAAAGGTCGAATTTAAAAGGTGAAACATAAAAAATAATGGCCTTTTCCAAATCATGAGCTTATAAATGTATACTCTACTTCCTTAAACATTCAAGTCCTTCTTCAATTCTGAATACCTTCTGTCTCAGTCAGTTCTTCATAAACCAGTACAATCACAAGCGCGCACACACTTCTTCTGGCTCCCCCCCCGCGTCAAATTCAGTGAAGCCCCTGTGTAGCAGTTCTCTTTGTAATTCTGTTTGCCTTCTTTCTCTAACCGCTTCTGAAAAAGCATGAGACAGGAGACCATTGTACGCGTTTCTCGAGCGACTAAATGTAAAAGTACCATGTTGCTCTGCAGTCTTTCCTGCTTTATTAAAAGAGAGAAGACTATAGCGGAACACATCCAACCCAGCCCACTTCCCGGTAACACTCTTCTTCTACGTTGGTTTCCGAAACAAAACTACGGAAGCGTCGTAGGCACAAAAACCCACCAAACTCAAAGTGCTAAATCGTAAACCATTCTTAAAATATAGAAATGGTGCTTACACCCTGTGTGCTTTGAGATGTCTGTTGCAGGTGTGGCACGTCATTATAGAGTTGAGCAGCAATAAAACAGTAGCTGACATGACTGGACAGCCATAAATCATATTGGCAAAATTCGAAAAGCAAATGTGTCCCAGATTGTGTAACCTTATTGTGAGAATAGCTTTCATGCGCTTTATGTAAAGTAAGTACATCTCAGCGGCTGATACAACACAGTTTAAATCAGATTATTGTGTGGGTGTGTATTTGGGATTAGTCAGTTTAAATTTAAGTGTTCACTGTTGGCCACTGACACAATATTTTCTACCATCATGTTGTGACAATATTGATGATTCTCCTCAGTGTCATAATCTGAAATCATTGTCTTTGTTACTGATAGAAAACATTCTAATTTGCAGTTAAATGAGCAAATGCAACATGTGATATACTTTAACATTGTTGTACTATTGGTTAGTTATTGTTTATCTGTTTGCATGTGAACGTGTTCTTATAGGATTAGCCATGTGGAGCTTTGAATCAAATCAAATTTGATTTTATTTATATAGCCTCAAATCACAAATTAAAAATGGCCTCATTGGGCGCTTACAGACTGCACAGATGTGACACCCTCTGCCTTTAAACAATCAAACTGAGTAAGGAAAAAACCAAAACAGGGAGAAACAGAGCACTCTAAACACTGCCTTTTTCTGGACAACATGGAGAAGGGATTTTCCCATGTTGATACTGACAACATATCACTCCACATTGCATTATGATACTGTGCCATAAACTATACAGCGCTTGCGCAGGACAGATAGACTACAGTGTCACACTAACTATAGTGTTTGAATGTTTCAGGTCAGAGCTGATAAGAAAGTCTTCAGATTGCAGACAGTAAGTCATATACCTTTTGCATATCTTGCATCTGTCTGGACTGAAATGTTAGGTGTTGTGTGGGAAACACAAGTGGACAAGAGGTGATGAGGAAAAGTGCCTATTAACACTAAGTTCTTCACAGAAAAAGTCAAACACACTTTCTATCTCGACATCGGCAGCCAATTGGCCCTCAGCAGCCGGTGTGTGATCAGGTCACGGTTGACAGAGCACCTTAAAGTCTAATGGTGTAATGATAGGACTTCAAGCGAGAAGATGCTTGTGGGATTAAATGGACAGGAGATGACTTGTTGACACACAGAGCATAAACTCATTGTTGCTTTACAGCCCACTCTAAAAACGAAAACCTGCTAAGAAACAAGACTTTTATTGTTGACTAGGTAGCATAAGTGTTCCTGAAATTATGCAGGACCTTTTTCAGTTTAGTGACACGATCATACTTTCACCTCAAGTTTAATGATTTGTTGGTCAGTGGATGAAAATCACTTGCAAGTTTCGTTAAAAATTTGTGCTTATTTTATACTTGATGACAGCAGTGATTTATAATTAGTAGACTAGAGGATACAAGATCAATCTAAATATGCCTTATAAGTTTCGCTTTTAAGGAATAAAATGGAATATGATGCAGTACTGCGCAAAAGTCTAAGGCCACCATCATTTTTGTGTTTTAGCAAATTTCTAATGACATTCCATTATTGTTTTTATTTAGTTTATTAAATAAATACCAGAAAATACAAGAAATATTTAGACAAAACTGAAAAAAAAAAATGGGCATACAGAAGTCCATATTAAGTGCGGCCTCTCTTACCATTCAGCATATCTTGCACTCTTGAAGGTTTTCGTCTTTTTTGTTACACCAGGCTATGTTTAGCACTTCCCAGAGTTCCTCTTTAGATTTAGGCTGTCTTTATTTCTTCCTCCATCCAGGTGATCCCATACTGCCTTTATAACTCAGGTCTGGACTCTGTGGAGGCCTGTCCATGACTGACAGCATTTTATCAGCGTTTCATCAAGTGTTCAAGTGTTTTTTTGGCTGCAGCCCCTTCACAACGACCACCCCTGATCCAGCTTCTTCGGACTGTAGAAGGTCAACTTGGCATCCAGATGAGGCTGCCAAATCCTGAGCCAGGTCCTTGCTGGACTTCTTCTAGTTTCTCAAAAACGAAACTGTAAGAAAGTTGTCATCAGATTTTGAAAGGTTTCGTGGCCTTCCACTCTTTTATTGTCCTTGATATCTGCTTGTTATTTAGATTTCTTTATTACACCTTTCAAACTTCATCTTGAGTATCAAGTTTGTTTGCTGAATTTACTTTGACAGTGACGTTGATGATACAAAATTCTGATTTTATGTCTGCCAAATTCTGTGATCGTTGAAATTTTGAATAAAATGATGTCACTGGGTCTTATTTATTCGCAGGCTTCCAATCCAATCATAAAAGATGTGTATGTAAAAGAACAAACTGAATGATGGCTTAAGACTGTAAATTGAAAAGGACATGACAATAATGGAAGTTCTGAGTGACATTTTAGACTTCATCAAAATATCAAAGTAAAGGAAAGGAATTGTGTATTTCTAAGATGGTGTTCATCCCTTCCGTGGTGAAAGGATGAACACCATATCATTGTTCTATCTAATTATGTATTTTTCATATCATTATTCTATCTAATTATGTATTTTTCTTCTTATTTTTCACACAGTTTTAGACTTTTAGACTGAGTCTATTTTTTACTCACAAATTAATACAACTGATCCAGGTAACAGAATTTCACAGCAACACATAATCTGTACCCTTGTGACCAGACCTGTGCTCTTTTAGGACATTGTAATGCTCATCTTGAAACTGAAACGCTCTCAGTCTGGTAATCATCTTTGACCTGCAGTTTTAAGCTTGGTGTGATGTCTGGTCTGCTGTGGGAATAATGACACCTTCTTTACAAACACAGGTGATAGCTGGCTGCCATCTATATATAAGCCTCCCTCCATCTCTCTGACAGAACATTGACAGCAAGGTGTCCATTTGGAACCTTGAACCACAAAGAAAAGGGTTTTTTTCTATGGAATTATTGCTAACTTTACCTGTAGCTTTTTCAATTTTTTAAAACTAATTGTGTAATTTCCATCTTGTGTCAGATGATGTCTTTCATTATTAGCCTTGTCCTGTTCTCCAGTTGGACAGCCCTAGTTTTCACATTACCTCACAATGCTTTTGATAAAATCTTGAAAGGGCCAAGAGGTGAATTTGAATCATCTGGCAGCGGACCAGATGAACCCATTCAGGGAATTGTTACGGTTTTGGAGCTGGACCCTGCCCTGACACCGACAGGATTCCTCAGAAGTGGACTGGCCCCCAGAAGATCCCCGTCCCTTGGTTCAAGATTGTCCTTTCCTGCTTTCCTCTTTCACAGGCGCCCAGGTCCAGCCCTGGCCCCCAGAACCCTGGCGAGTCCACTGCACCACCTGCAACCTAAAAGCCCCACTGAGATAGAGCTAAAGAAGAGGCAAGGCCTGCAGATGTGGCAGAGGGCTATAAATAAAGGCGGCATGATGGCTGTGTCTCTGCCAGTCAACCTGAAAGAGACAAGGCAGACCTGCACTGCTGTGCCTTTCACTCAGGTAAGATGCAGAGATTTAGATATTATGTGTTAGTCCAGGATTTAAAATCCTTTGTCTGTCAAAACAGATGTTATGTAATCGGTTAAGAACAATAATGTCCGGTTGCTCATACAGCTCATTGAGGCTCTGGTGGAGGATTAGCTGTGGTGATGATGAATTACTTAACAACAAAGTGTTGATTTTTACACCCTCTGAGATGAATAAAGACTGAGAGTGCTGTGAAGTGTATCCTCATCTCACACCTCTCTTTCATCCTAACAGCGAGTAACAGCGGTCGGATGCGACACAGTAACTGTGCACAACAAGCTGTGCTTTGGCCAGTGCAGCTCCCTGTTTGTCCCATCTGAAATGGAGTTTGCGGGGCTGGGTGCTGGGACTGGGGCCCTCCACCATCACCGTCAGTACCGGACCCCCTGCTCCCGCTGCGCACCATCCAAGGCTCACACTGTGGTTGTGCCCCTGCACTGCGGACTCCAGCTCCGGGAGAAACGAGTGATGGTAGTGGAGGAGTGCAAGTGTGAGACCAGCCATGACGATAAGAGTACTGAGGCTACAGCTTCAGCACACCTGTAACACAAATACATGACATTTTGTTTTCTCAGTGATGAGGAAAACATAATCAAGGTAAAGGTTAAGTTATTTTGACACCTTTTTCTCTGTCAAATCACTGCCAAGATATGGACTGTTGCTCATAATTTGTTTGATAATCATTTGTCTGTATCTGTGACGTGTATTTGTAAGTCTGAATTTGTTATTCAGAGTAAAAAAATTCTGGTGGTTTCTTCTGCCACAGACTGAGGACAAAATGACCTTTATTTCGGTCATGCCATTTTCAGACAGGGACGTCCACACTGGACTTGTGCTAATGTTGAAAAAGTGTTAAGATTTATCTAAACTGAAATAATCTTGATGTGTGATATTGTCATTAAAATACCCTATTTGTCCACTTCCCATTTGCCAAGTAATGTTCATTTGTGAGATTTACAATTTAACTTGTATTCAAAGCTTGAGTAAAAAAATGCAAAGATCATTTGTTGTTTTGTTCCACCCTCTCCATGTATTCAAGTGTTAGCACCTATATTTTATTAAAAAGCCATGTTCAGCAGACCTTTAGCATGTAGCACTCATATCTAAAAGTGCTGAGCTAGGGAGCAAATGAGCTTTTGAGTGTGAGTACTTAGCGGTAAGCAAACATAATTGTTTCAGCATAGACCCCTGAATTATATATAGGAACACCCTATTCTCATGCCCAATCTCTTTACAGTGGAGTTGTGGGAATTTGAACATCCATCACTGCAGATGCACTTCAGAGACTGAGCATGTGTAATTATGTGTGCGTGTGTTTGTGTGTGCATGCGTGTACTTTTTTCAATTAGGGCCTGTAAAACCTATTATTCATTTATATCCTGGCACCTGGGCCTGGTAAAGTGAACTCATCCCACACATCCCTACATACATTCCCAGTGGAGCATAAAGAAGGGGGGTCTTTACATTGCCTTGGCATGCTGTCAAAACGACTGTTTAGATGGCTATTTGCATTCACGTGGGCTTTTTGGAAAAGTGAAAGCGTTCATTGCGCTACAGGGGTGCATTGAGTCCCATGGATTCCATTAGCATGTGATTAACATTTTGGGTTGATGGCTATATTTTCCAAGACTGATGGGACAAATATTTGCCCAAGTCTTAACTGTGAGGAATTAAGGGCCACTTTTAATAAGGCACTTGTTTTTTTCTTAATATGCAAAATGTGGAGAGGTTAGGGGGCTCATAAAGGCGATTGAATTCTACTTTTGAAACATGCATTTCTTATAGTGAAGAAGGCTGCTTGTTGACTTCCTCAATGTGAGCAAGTCATAATTAAATATGTGCCATTTTCCACATCCATCTCTGTCTTTACAGAGTGGTCAATGGTGCACTTGCTGTCTCCAATAGTCTACCCACTGTGCTGTGTGTGTGTGTGTGTGTGTGTGTGTGTGTGTGTGTGTGTGTAATGGTTGAGGTGAAGGGAGAGCCATAAACTCACAATCACACGATCTATTTCTTCCAAATATGTACCTCTCTTCTTCTCTTTTTCCAATCGTTTGTCTTTTTTTTTCTTTTTTCTTAAACAACGGGTGAAAAGAAAATGGGCATAGTGTAAGGAGGGGAGATAGTGGAGGAGGAGCCGGGTGGGGTGATTGAACAAACAAGGTGCACAAGAGAGTGCACCACTTAGCAAGACAGATGTCAGCCCCCTTTGCATTGTGGGATCCGGTGGAGCACTCCTGCGTCATTAAGGATGGCCTGGTTCCCATGGTGAGGGGAAAGGAAGGGGCGAAAAGGAAGAGGGCCCGCTGCCAAGTTCAGGGCCTTGGGGATCAGATCAGCGTCACGGGGTGCTAAGTGGCCTAGTTAGCGCTTTGAAATGCACAATGAGCTGCCTGCTCTTTCTCTGTGCGTTTAGGCCTTTTAACTGTCAGACGTGGAAATAGTTGGGAGGTGCACATGATTAGAAGTTTGGGACTGAACTCAAACGACGACAGGTCAGTCAAGGTGTATGAAGAGGAATAGTGATGGAGGCTTTCACTTTTAAGTTCTATTATTAAAAAGTGTTCTTCTAGACCATAACCCTAAATACAGTTAAGTGGTGCTAAATTGTACTGTAACTTGCTTATTGTTACAGTACAGTACTTTTACACTTGACATCAAGCGTGCCCCTCCTTATCTATATCTATAGCTCAGTGCTATACCTGTAACATAGTGCTTCAAGAGGAAGGTCCCCCAGTTTTTCTGTCAGCCGCACTGGGCTCTGCTGGTGCATGTCATGATAGACTCTACCAGACTGGACTGCAGATCGGGCTCCTCCATCTGGAACTGGCAAGCAAGAGAGCAAACATAGGTCTAATATACACTCTTTGGAAAAAAAAACAAAAAATGGTATGGTGACAGAGTAGAAACGTGTTGACCTTTTAAGTCATAGAACAGACAGAGTCTTCTCACCTAAATCCCACCGGTGCAGGCTTAGTGGTGTAGGTGTCAGGTTATAGGTGTGAGGGTGTCCTGACCATGGCTAACATGTACCTCCCCGCTGGCATGGCATTGCACGCTCGGCCTGCGGTGTTAGTCCGGACCAGCTGGTCAGGGTTGGCTCTGCAGGACGTGGCGCCCTGGGCAAAGCCTGCCCGCCTACTGCCATTCAGCTCGACTGCCAGCTCGCCTGCCAGGCTGTGTGCTGGGCAATGATGGAGAAAGGTGCGGCCCACGGATCTAAACATCAAAGTTTGCTATTGGATCAAATCCCACAGTGGCTTTAGTGCTGTTACGACCACTATTACAACTAAGAGTGGCACAAGTAATGTTTAGAATCAATAAGGTAAAATGTATGTGTGTGTACTGTGGTTAGGTGAGCAGCATGATTGGGTCAGTCATCAGTCAATAAATTCAATCCAGTCTACTGCTGATTGGCAGTCAAAGTCCTGTAGATCCAACAAATTTTGCAACGATTATCCGCTCTAGGCTGTCCACCTCTTACTAATAATGAGCATGAGGTACATCAGGTAAAGAGGATAACATAGTTTAATGAATAATAAGGGTGAAAACTAATCAGTTTTACAGAGACTTTGATAAGGGAAGCAATTAATAACAAATACAATAATACACAAAATTGAATGAACTTCAATTTAAAATCAAATCTACTATATATATCCCCGAGAGGCAATCTCAAAGGCACTAGAGTGACAAGAAAACACACAAGGAGACAGATATAAATGTAAAACAAGTAACATATAGAAAACACACATGCAAGATAAAAATACTCTCAAAGCCTGGAGGAGAATCACAGTAGGTGATTAACTACGACTTCGGAGCATTTAGACGTTTTTAATGTTGCAATAAACTATTTTGAGAGTTTTTTGTGTGTGATTATTTGAAATATTACATAAACCATAGATAATTTTATTATCTTAAAGAGATGTGATGGTCTGATGAAATATGTAATATCATGATCCTAGTATTATTGTATTATTGTCCAAATGTGCTCAAAGTGTAATGATATGCAACTGCAAATAATTTCACGGAAGTCTTTTTTTTTTTTTTTTAAATTAGAAACAACAAAAATGTTGCATTCTATTCTTTGGTACTTGAATCTGGGAGACTGCTGTCAACTTCCTTTTTGCTGAACTGTAATTTTTCTTTTTTTTTTAAAAAAAAAAAAGAAAAAAAAAACAGTTTGATAAAATAAGCTTTCAGGCTACTATCTATTCATCTCATCTAAATGCAGACATTTCATTTAAATAAAAAACTTGGGCAGAGGAGGAAAGTTTCCTGTTTGAGAAAGCACTGGTGGGAATGCTGGCTAATTCCCTTTCTCTAATTACGGTGAATTATTATTAACTAGAGACACAACTGACATAGAAGGCATCGATACACTTATGGAAGGAGTGTGCTAATGAAATCACAAGAGGTTGAAAATGTACACTGAGGAAAATAATCTATGGTAGACATGCTCTACATATGTACATCAACATCCCAAAAATTCCTTGTGTTTCAGACCAGCAGCATAAGGCCAAATGTTGTCAAACTGGGGCTAATGTGACAAGGGTGATAGCTTTTGTGTAGAGTCACCAGAAGATGTCAATGGCCCCACGAGCTTGGTCATTAATCACCCAGTCGTCTGGTTGTGTGTATACATGACATGAGGGCAGGGTTGCAATGGAAGCAGGGGTATGGCCCTCTAACATGGACTCCTGACCCAGGACCCCCAATGGACTTGAATGAAGAGGTCCCACACATTCAGTTAACAGGTCACTAACCAAATTATGTTGATAGCTAGGGATAAAACACACGACAACAGAATTAATTTAGTATCCCTCACATCTATTGTCTCCCTGCCAGGGTATCACTGGGGGCTGGGATAAATAAGTAACCCCAGTGTTCTCCTAAATTCATTTGAATCCCTTCAAATGAAAAAAGTACCATTTATGAGACGCATGCATTAAACACAATGAGAGACGGTAATTTGGAATTTCTGATGTCATAGTTGTCACAGCAAGAAAAACTATGCAAATGCGCATCATCAGCATGAGCCAGATGGTGGTAGTTTTGGGCAAATTCACTTAGTCAGGCATAAATAATGTCTCAACTTACAAATACGGCCAATGCATTATTGCACGACCCATTGAAAATAAGGGACGCTGAGGTGAAATGTGACCATCCATCACTGGAGGTTATAATTTTGTTATTTGTCCCCTGAGGTGACATAACACAACAACCTGGCGTGATGTCAGAGAGGATTGTGTGCATGTGTGCACACATACTGGTGTTTATGTCCTTCATGCATATAGCACAGCCCCAAGAGGATCCAGTTGCTTTGCCATGTAGCATTTTAATTAATCCTGTGATGACAGAGTGGCTCAGGAAAGTTATGCATGTTTTTGCGTTGAGGTGAAAGGGCAGTAAGAAGTAGGAACATGACAGTGGGGTTAATGCCAATCCTACCAATAGACACAACACAGTAAACAGCCGGTCCACTATTGGATAGGTGCTCCATGCAGGGTCACCTGTCAACTCCCTAACCACACAAAGCCACCGTCTGTTAGGACAGATGAAACCCATGTGGCCAAAGTGGAGAAACACATGGCCCAAACTGACTGTGGTAAATGTAATGAATACATTGAGCACAATAAGACCTAACATTTACTTATGATTGAGCGTCTTCTATTAAAGGCTACAAATACACTAGCTAGTGATTAGCTCAGATGCCTGCTCATTTTCCAGACTTGTGGTCTTGTCCTTATGTGCAGTTCATTTGAGCAGCATCAATGTGTATTTGACAGAGCCTAAAAGATGTATTATCACCATTGGGTTTTTCAACTTGGGAAATCTTTCATTTCAATGACTGAGCTCACATTTAACACCAAATGTGATTAGAATGTAAACTTGGTCATACATTTAAGCAGTCTCAAGAAATCTTTGAAAAATGCAAATCCTCTTTGACGGTGATTAATTGAAGCCTTTTTACTCGTGGCCATCGTTTCATGTCCTGGAGTAGGTTAGGTTGGGTGAATAGACACATTGGTGGTGAAACTCAATGTGGGCCGACAAGTCCATGCTTTATCAAGCCCAGCCAGAATATTAAAAACTGTGAAGGTGAGCAGTGTGACCGTGCGAATTGCGTTAATCGATGTGCAATAAATGCAAAAGAACTTGTCTTGGTAACTTATTTATCATTGTGAAGAAATAAGAAATGGCAAAGTTTTTACAACACATTCATACAGTGTAAGGTCAACATCTCCTCACCTGCTGTGCCAACAGCAGAAGGAGACTCTCTCGCCATCAGTAGCATGACTACAATTGAGTGCATGAATGCCGTCGCTATTTTCCTCTTTGGCACATCATGTATTCAAATGGAAAACATCTGCCACTCTCACCCCCAAGGCAGCAGTCTGTCTGTCAGTCTTTCATTGAAATGGGTACAGTGCAAAAAGGCTAGTGGTTATAACAGAAAAACTCACCATATTATCAGCAGAACAAATGACTGAAATATTGACTGGATATGCAACCAAGACAACAGGCTTTGTTCGATGTCACTTAAGACAACAATCAGCAGATTTTACAGTAAATCTCAGAGGCCGTTCAATGTGGGCAAAGACCTAACGTTATGGGGGGTCAAAACTGTTCTGTCTGTAACAGTGCAGACTCAACATTTGTATAAATGAAGTCAGCTGGCATAGTAGAACCAGGAGAAAGGGCTGCAACATTTGTCCACTTGTTATTTGAGCGACTCACAACTGGCAGATTTAAAGCAAGCATTTAGAGCAAGCAGCAGTAAGCAGCTTACTCACACAAAATACCAGATAACAATCACAATAAATAATTGTTGCGGGTTCGGTGGCCTCCGGATTTCGTCTCTGCTATTTGCAGATGACGTGGTCCTGTTGGCCTCATCGAACAGTGACCTCCAGCTCTCACTGGGACGGTTTGCAGCTGAGTGTCAAGCGGCGGGGATGAGAATCAGCGCCTCTAAATCTGAGGCCATGGTTCTTAGCCGGAAAAGGGTGGATTGCCTACTCTGGGTCGGGGGAGAGTCGCTTCCCCAAGTGGAGGAGTTCAAGTATCTCGGGGTCTTGTTCACGAGTGAGGGGAAAATGGAGCGGGAGATTGACAGACGGATTGGAGCAGCGTCGGCAGTGATGCGGACGCTGAAGCGGTCCGTTGTGGTGAAGAGAGAGCTGAGCCAGAAGGCAAAGCTTTCAATTTACAGGTCAATCTACGTCCCAACTCTCACCTATGGTCATGAGCTCTGGGTAGTGACCGAAAGAATGAGATCGCGAATACAAGCGGCCGAAATGAGCTTCCTTCGCAGGGTGCCTGGGCTCAGCCTTAGAGATAGGGTGAGGAGCACGGACATCCGGGAGGAGCTCAGAGTAGAGCCGCTGCTCCTCCGCGTTGAGAGGAGCCAGTTGAGGTGGTTCGGGCATCTGGTCAGGATGCCTCCTGGACGTCTCCCTGGGGAGGTGTTTCGGGCATGCCCATCCGGGAGGAGACCCCGGGGCAGACCAAGGACACGCTGGAGAGATTACATCTCTCGGCTGGCTTGGGAACGTCTTGGTGTCCCCCCGGAGGAGTTGGTGGAAGTGGCTGGGGAGAGGAGCGTCTGGATGTCCCTGCTCAGGCTGTTACCCCCGCGACCCGGACCCGGATAAGCGGCAGAAAACGAAACGAAACGAAACGAAAACACTAATTTTTTATAACTAAATGCTATTTTTCATGATTACCTAATAGAGCCTCATGCTTTATTTTGAGCACACAGGTCTTATCTGGTCAGTTGCCCTTATGGACTATGAGACTTGGTTTTTGCTTGTGGTAATCATTCCTCCTGTTCATACATACTGGCCAAAAAAATCTACTTCTAATTAATCTGAAGTTAATGTGAGGATTCAGCAGTCTAATCAATAGGTTTGCTGTATTATTTGGTCATCCGCTTGAGTCAGACTGCCGAGCTTTCATGCAAGCATACGTGGAACAATTGTGGATTTTGTTTCCCACCAGGTACAACTAGTACAACTAAAGCAAAGAGACCCTCTCCTTTCACAATGTGATTCGTTCCTTGGGTATCTTTGACATCTCTCATGTTGCTTTATGTTTTCAAAAATTTATATTTTTAGCATACATTTTTTGATTCAATTTTCCAATTTTTTGTTCATGTCAGAATACAACAGTATTAAAATGTCCATGAACAAAACCAAAATATCGAGGTATATGTACATACTGTATTTACTGTATTTGGCTCTGGTGTTTGAGGAAGCTTGTTTGACCTGCGGACAACTTTCTTACAAAAAAAAAAGAAAAGAATGTATATGATGATATTTGTGAGAGTGTGTGTGTGTGCAGTAGCCTCAATGTGTGTGAGTTCTGAGTTGTCAGTATGTTTCTGCATGCAGGTGATGTCTCTCATGTCTCTCATGCTTACTAAGCTAATGACTCCAATTAACGTAATTAGGAGCTGGCATGGTTAAACCTGCCCATCTACCCACTGCCAACCCGTCCATTCCCCTTCCTCTTGATGAGGCATACATCAGCGCCCACCTTGTACCACTACATGCCATCATCCTGCTGCTTCGCTCGCCTGCCTTCCCCTTTAGTTGATCTTTCGTGGGTGCCCCCTCCTTCATGCTGCAGGCATTCTGCACCTCTGCTCCTGCTGTGGCCTTTAAAAGAAACATGAAGCCTAAAATCAGCTAAATGCTCCATTCTTGGAGCACTTAAGAGAGTCTGGGTTCAAGTTATCATCACAAAAACAGCGACGGAAAGCCCTGGGAGTGTAGGATGGGCCTGGTTGCAGAAAGAGGGGAGTTTAGCAGGGAGAGCGGAGGCACACCAGGTCCTAACAAGGGTAGAGATAATTGTTTTCTTTTGTTATGGGGCCCTTCTTCACCATGGAGGGAGTTGAAATGAGACGCCACACATGGTTTTTGCATGAAGCGGGCAACACGATTGAATAGGGAATTCAGGTTTGATGCACAAGTGTTGAAAGTGTAGTCGAGGGGGTTGCAATACTAAAAAAGGGTCCAAAAAAGCTGCAGCCGTAAGAGCAAAACACTGGAATGTGCTTTGTTGCTTTCATGCTGAAAGATTCACATGGCCCATAAAACTTTGATTATGGTCAAAGCATATTGTTGTTCTCCACTCCCAGTACCTACAGAAGATTTCAAAGTCAAAGCACGCGTTAATCAAAGAGCAGTTCAAAAGCACAGTCCGCAAATTCCAACGTTGGGCCAAGCTGGAGACACAGCTTTGGCTATCAGGCCCGGTCAGATTTATCAAAATTTATGAAACAGCAAACATGAATCCCTGGTGTCTTGATGTTCTTTCAACATTTGTGCTCTCAGTCTGACAGTTGATATTCCTGAATTTGTAGCTGGCGCAGCAATACAAAGGCTTCTCCAGAATGTGTTCACGTTTTCTGAGAGAAAAAGACTTTTGATGCGAACATAGCTCCCTCTGTTTTGCTTATATGTCTCCAGTCCATTTCCCTTTTATTTGTCTGTAATATTTCAGCATTCAGCCAATAGCTAATGTACAAAATGTCATGGTGGATCTTTCATTAAACCTTTTTTTTTTGCGGCATTAACCACACGAATTTCCTGTCCCTCACGTGGCAATGCAGTTGGAAGCATCATAGGTGAGATTTTTTCACCGTGAGTTGAAAGCGGAGGCCTTGAGAAATCCACCATCAGCATAAATTACAGCTGAGCACACTTTGGCAATCTGGCAACCATCAAGTGAATTATCCTGTCTGGGCGGCTTCTTTCAGCCAGGCCGGGCGAATCACCTCCAGAAGCCTGTCATCACCTCCATGAAGATGAATGGTATCATTAAAAAGTCTCCATCATACATGAGCTGATCTGGAATCCACTTCCTGCTCAAAAGTGGAAATGGATTACACTTGGTCGTCAGATTACACTGACAAACATTCCTGACGCCTTTTTAGTCATGCTTGTCAGAATGCAGTCATGTTATGTCGTCCTCTTGGATCTAGTAACTACGGATGTCTGCTCTGTGTTCTTTAAACCAGGCACACGCACACACATATTCTGCCAGGATATCTGTTCACAAACATCTTCGCATTGGACAGGGGGAGAGGAAGAGGCACGCCAGTGTGGGTGAGGCAGAAGGAGGAAGAGTGATAGAGAGACAGAGAGATATGGGGGGGGGAGAGCCATGCGCCAGTGTTGAGGAGAGGTAGGCCAAGTGAGAAAGCGAGGGAGTGTGTGCATGTTTGAGTTTGTGTGAAGGGGTACAGAGAAGGGGTGCAGGTGGCATGGAGCTCACGCAGGCCTGGCCCACTGTCCCCTGGCAGTGCCAGGCTCCATCTGTCATCAGCAAGAACATCTGCAGCCCAAGGTGCCCTTGTCACCCAGTGTTAGAGTAACGAGTTTGGCGTTTCCATTAGTCCAGGGCCCTCGCTCACTCGCCTGCCCTTTCGTCCGCCCCAGCTCTAGCCAAAACCATGGCATTTTGGGTGTGAGCTTATGTCTTTGCCTATGTGTGAGTGTGTGTCTAGATATGAGACAGGCAAAGGGAGAGTGAGGAGGAAACTGAATTTGTCAGATTGTGTGCCTGTGTGTGTGCGTGTGTGTGCGTGTAATGACAAGGGAAGCCAAAACAACATGGCAGCACAGAGCGTTGACCCAGCTGGGCTGAGGCGACATGTTGAGTCATGTCCCCTCCTGATGTGAGCGTGCCCAGTGCACTCACACCGCTGCCAGGCCCCTTCACTGGTTCCCTCTCTTCCCCACACTCACTCTCACTCTTTCTACCTTTCTCATCTCCTTGTTTTCCATCTGTCGGCCTCCCTCTTCTCTGCTTCTCTGCCCTCTCCCCCTTACCTCTCAATGCCACTGCCGCCCCCCCCCCGCCATCATACACAGAGACCCCTTGCACCCTGAGTCTATACACACATTCTGCTTCTGATCGCGACTCACATTTTTATCTTCCGTGTGCCTAAAAAAACAGATGGTTCTTCTTTCCCAACTCCGTCTTTTCATCCCTCTCTCTGAGCCTAACACTCCTCCCAATACACACACACACATATACACCCCAACTTCCTCCGTCTTGTTGTTTGTATCACTGATCCTCACTGGCAGTCCACCTGTTTATTCTGCCCAGTTCCCGTCCCTTTAATTCATAAACCTGATTCATTGTTTTTCTCAAGGGCAGTAGCTTGGTTTTGTTATTACTTAATGTACACACTTTTAAAATGACATTTGTTTAACACTGAACGCGGTTCATAAAGTATCAGCTCCACTTTCATCAAGTTAGCTGCTGTTTCTGATTACACCACATGGTGGCTCTATTGAGCAGCAATCTTTTTTACCATTAAAGAACCGAGGTTCGGTTATCATTGCATCAAGTCCCCACTAATGCTAATCAGACAAAAACGAGCACATCAGAATCGGATAAGATCGATTACACGTTTCCATTTTCCGTGTTAGATGTTAGCGTGGATCATAAATTGGTTACGACAGCATCTTAGAAACTAATATTTGGCCTGAAGGTCTAAAGCAAAAATTACACTTCAGCACTTCATAAAAGCTAAACATTCAGGCCTTGAGCAAATTTAACTTTTCAACAGTCTTGTGACACATGAATAACATACTTCATATCTTTCTTTCTTCTTCTTTCTATTCCCGTCTCTTTCTTCCACACACACACACACACACACGCACACGCACACGCACGCGCACACGCACGCGCACGCGCACGCACGCACACACACACACACACACACACACACACACACACACACACACACACACTCAAAATGTGTAATCCCCCTTTAAAGAATGTACAAAAGGTCTTGCTCATAGCTGCTGCTTTGTTCTGTGTCACTTTAAGTCAAATCACTTTATATGAGAAAACACAGAGTTTATGTTACACTTAAGGTATCTTTTTTTTGAAAGAAATAGTTCGTTCTTGGGCAGTGCTTCAAAGTTTTCTCAGCCCCCTATCAAAACTTAAAAAGTATGCAAAGACAGAGTGAGTGAGGCCGAAAAGAGGAGCCATGGTGAGATAAAGAAAATGGAAGCGACAACTGCTAATCAATAAGATTTCTCCAACCTTGTTTTTTTTCTCCCTCTTCCACCCCCTCAAACCCACCAAACCCCCGCTCTCAGAGGCCCGCGGCATTCAAGACGAGCCAAGACGAGCTTGGCATTGTCGAGCACGCCTTAAAAAGAAACACCTGCGAGGTGGAAGACTTAAAAAAACGGAAGAAAAAAAAAATCCTGCTTTTCGCAGCTCTTAAAAATGTTGGCAAATGTTCCATGGGTTTTCTGGGAACAAAACAGTAAAAAGAAAGAGCTCCTATGCAAGTGAAGACAAAAGAGGATGGTTTTCCATAGAGATCGAGGTGTCATTACACTTGAGACGGTTGCCAGATTTGGACTTAACTTACCCTCTCTCCCCTACCCCCACACCCGTCCTTGTATCTATACTATTTAGTTTACTATCAGTGTCTGAGCACCGTGGAGAACAACTAATGAATGGTAATATTTAGCTGTTGACAAAATATACATGTGGCTTTGGTGGGAGATGGAAACGAGGGAAAATGTGCAGAAAAACAAAGATGGAGGAAAACCAGGGAGGGATGGGAGAGGCGAGAGAGAGAGGAAACTGGAAGAGAGGGGGGGGTTACTTCAGCAGATGGCACTCTTGGCATCTGACTCTCTCTTAAATCTGTTTCTGCTGTTTTTCTCATGTGCACAAGGCTTTAACCCTGTGGTAACCTGTGTCCCGGCCTGACTGTAAACCTAAGTGTGATATGTAACATGCCTGTGGTGTATATTTGTGTGTACACATTGATGTTTATCTCTGGATTTTTTTTCTCATTTAATGGAAGTGTCCATCAGCAGTCTCTCTCAGTGCTAAATCTTATTCTGCACACTTTCGAATCCCTCACACTCTACCTGAGAGAAATTGTGTCATATCTGAAGTGGCTCTCTCTTTAAATTATTCAAATGAACTTTGCTTCAGTTGGGAACCCAAGGATTTCTGATGTTCCATCCCTAAAATTTTCACAATTTTCTGTATTGCATTCTCTGACATGCAGAATCGATGAACAATTAGAGTAGTTAATAGCAGATTACACACTAATGAATGAGAGCATTCACATGAGTTCTGGTTTGAGGCAATGGTTTCTTACATGAGGATCTGGATTTTATTTCAGACTTCAACTTCAGAACATTTATTTAGCAGCTGAGGTTGGTAGTGAAAGTTTTATTTGAAATACATTGAATATAGAAAATAAAAATGAGTAAATTGCTGTAGGTTAATTTATCGAATAAAAAATAAATGATGACGGGCCTCAGCCAGCGGCAACATGAAATGATGGTAATGTGTGATGATGATATTTTGATGCAAAACTGTATGGTTTTTAAATTAAATAAGTCACCAAAATCTTGACTTTTAGACTTCATATACTGGAGTATTTTCACTTTGTGGCATTGCTCCTGCAAAATAAGCAAATATTTTTGGAATGAAATGGAAATCATATGATCAATTTTTATAATATGATTTACTCACAGGTATAATATACTACTGTGACTGTTTTTTTTTTAAATTAATATTTCACTTTGACGTTTTAAATACTTTTTGCTGATTTTATGTTATGGTATTTCTACTTAAATGTACTTAATTGCATTTTTCTTACAGAATGGAATTAATAATCCTTTTGATATGACAAAAATTTTTGACTGCTTGTTCAATGAATTTGTTCCGAGCACCATGTTGTCAGTGTTCTTTCATTTGTCCGCGACCACTGCAGATCAGAGAAATGTTTCTAATTTTCCCAGCAGTGGGTCCAATAACGTGCCTGCAAACTGAGGGAATGTTTTTAGCAGTGTTATCACAAACTGAGGGAATGTTTTTAGCAGTGTTATCACAAATGTGCAAAAAATGTTTAAGGTTAAAATAATTACAGCAGACAAGGAAAATCCACACTGAAGCACTGCAGCATGTGACTGACAGGAAACATTCTAGCACGGTTCAACACCTGGGACGTCGGCTGTTTATTTAGGCCATATCCATCTCTGGCTGAATTGGAACATTCATGTGCTGACTCCAATACATGCTCCCATAGACAGACTATAGATTTCAGTGAATGCACATCACTTATATGTGGGGATGCCATGGTGGTGGGAGCCCATTTGCATAATCTCCCATTTAAAGAGGGATGTGCTGGAAGCCAATGGGGGGTTGACGGTCAGGGTTGGGGTGTGAGAGTTTGGGGGTGGGGTTGAGAGAGGAGGGTTTGGGTTACAAAGTGCCCATTGTGCAGTGCCAGGATAGGGAAAATGCCCTGTAGTGTGACTGAGAGTGTGTGTTTGCTGGCGATTATCTGTTTGCCTGCATGTGGGAGCCACACCTGTCAGGAGAGCCTGAGGGAAGCATTGATACTACTATAATGACTGTGTACACGTCGATTTGTGCGTGTGTGTGCGTGTGTGTGAAGCAGATATAGTCGGCGGGATTTCATTAAGTCATGCAGGAGCATTAAAAATCTATGGGCCATATCAATCTTTTATTTCCTAATTGTTTCCCTTTATTAACTTGGCTTGTTATTATGCCATTTTCTTTCTCCCACACACACGCATGGTTGCACATACTCCCCCTTACTTTCTCTCGCAATCAGCAGTAACCACACTTTCCATTATGCCAAATCATAATCTGCCCAAGACGCAGCAGGCCAATAGGCTCAGACTGGAGGAATAATAGTAAAATCAAATTTTTGGGTGGGCTTTCGAGGAAAACTGCCCATAAGTGCTGAAATAGCTGGTAGCCTGGTCTCTAACGGTAAAACATAATGCTAAGCAATCCGCTTAATTGCAGCACTCATTAGATTAGTGAAAATTAAGGAAATTGGAAAATTTGCACTCTATTGTTTTATCATGGCTACACAGGGGCAAGATCATTGTACAACTACAACTCCTTCTTCATCAGCATGGGAAACAGTAGCAGCTTGAAGTTTCCCCCCTATTAATGACTAATATCTTGGCTGGTTTGGCTCAGGTCAAGACAGAAAGGAGTGTGTGCCCACCACCAGTAAAAACAGCGCCGTGCTGGGATTCAGGAGCATTATCAGAGTTTCTGATATCTGATATTCTGCCATCAGTAACATAGTAAGTCCACTTTGGCTGTCACGAGAGACAGTGAAAGGTTATTTGGCTCTCTGGTCGTAAAGTTCCTTGGGCAAGCGGAAGCAGATCAACAGAAAAACAGCTATTTCATTTTGCAAGCTCCTAGCAGTTAATAAGAATAACATTTAAACTAATGTTCTGCGTCCCAGGCTGGGATTTTTTTTCTTTCTTTCTCTCTTTCTTTTTTCTGAATTGTATGGCCTGACCTATATGCTGTTTTATATTGCTGGGCTTCACCAAACTTGAAAAAGAAAAGCACTGCAAATTCTTTCACTTCTCACACATTAAAATCAAATTAGTTTCAATTTAGGAAATTTCAAATTTAACCAACATTTCCCCCTGATCTATGTATGTAAATCTGCGTTTTCTTTTCTGGGACTGAGGCAAACTTTGGCAAAGCCAAAAATGACCCACGTTGTTTGGAAAGACACGGGACACAGGAAAGATCAGGCTGTGAACTCAATGAACAAATTCAAGGAAAACGCAAAACTTTCTTAACAGTTACATTGCATTTATGCCTTTGATATTTCAACGTTCACTGATGTTTATGAGAATTTAACATGAGAAAGCCAGTCATCTCTGGTACATAACCATTATCAACATGCATTTTTATTCTTCTCCATAAAGACAAAAGCTTAGTTTTTGGAGGGATTTAAGTCACACTGAAAAAATAGATCAAACGAAAGGTCGTTTTGTCTTTTTTTGGTGATGACTATAAATAAAGACTTGAGTCACATTTTATCGTAAATAAATCTTGAAGTGGCAAATTGGAAAGGGGTAAACATATTTGTAGTATAAAGTCATGAAAAGTGAAAATTCTTGTTTATAACACGTTTCGCCAATTATAACAGTGTTTTTGTTTATTAAATCCATGCAAAGGAGGGCAATGTTCCATTACAGAATAAATAAATTGTTTAAATGTTTCGGTGTGTAAATGCTCACGAAAGGCAAAATATTCCCTTTATTTATTGCCTCCAAAGTTGCAGTTTGATTTAAAACCCACTGTCATTGGCAGTTTCTTCTGAGGATGAAATGGTAAAGGTAAGATGATATTTTCCTTCACTAACTGCTATGCTGTGAGTATGCTGTGATATAATTGTATGAAGTGGATTTGGGACACAACTATGCACATCGTCCAACAATGCTGTTGTCAAACACACTACACCACAGTAATGCCATACATGGACCACTAGAGGCCACTAGAAGCCATGTCCGTAGGATTATATGGATGCACCGTATGCATGACAGGATGTAAAGCACCGTTGACCCGTCTTCAGAGGTCATGTTGAAGGGTCCAGAAGGGTACACAAAAATAGTTCTTCTTATACTCTTCTGAAATTCTTCTTATATGTCATAAGTTGTCAACATATGTCATGGTTGCTTTTAAACGTCACTGTCTGAAATAGAAACAAAGATCCAAGCAACATTTTTACCTCCTGTATTACTGAAAGATTATAGGCTATCTTGAGCAGCCTAAATTCAGATCTGAACTTTGTTCAATGACTCGATTGCACTGAATTGTCTACAGTGACTGCTGAAGCCAGACCACAAAATAGTGTTTTCGCTTTGGGCAAGTACAATTTTGAAGACAAGGAACCATTTCAATATCATGAAAAGATCAACAATTATCTTTGTCATGTACACAAAGCGTATTATTAGCATGGGTGCTGCGTTCGAGACCTTTCATCATTAGTAACTGTGTGTGCTGCCGATTAGGAATTTCAGGT
The DNA here is from genome assembly GCA_001698575.1 of Mola mola. Taxonomy (NCBI): domain Eukaryota; kingdom Metazoa; phylum Chordata; class Actinopteri; order Tetraodontiformes; family Molidae; genus Mola; species Mola mola. The sequence continues at coordinate 22,925,300 of KV751317.1, read as the reverse complement.
TACTTGTGCTCTCACTCTTAATTACTTTGAATGGCAGTGTAAATATGCACACTGTCTCAAACTCAAACATTAACAGGAACAAAGCAAGATGCCAGTATGAAAACATTAACCATCAGTGGAAATCCAAAGCCAAGTTTAAAGTTAGCTCTTGGATTTGAGACTCTCTGGAGTGAGTTTAACTAAAACAAACAGAGACTGTACTTGGAGACACTGTGTGAATTTTGTTTACTTTTAACCACTTCTTGATGAGTTCATTAATAATAACATCCTATAGCCAAAAACATGCTAAACTATGCTTTTAATTTCATGTACTATTTGAAAAGTGTTGAAACATTGAAAAATATTAAATGCAAACCTCCGAGGACAGAATAGAAGCGCTCTTTAACATTGTGTTCATTTGTGTATGTGTGATGGGGTATATAGCAGTGTGTGTGTGTGTGTGTGTGTGTGTGTGTGTGTGTGTGTGTGTGTGTCTGTGCGTGTACAGGAGTTCATGAGCAAAGTAAAACTCACTGACTTTGCCGCTGTACTGGGTTTCCTACTAGTCTCTAAGCATTTAGCTGAGGTTGGCACAACATAGACACAGACACACATGTGCACACACACACACACACACACACACACACACACACACACATACATATGCACAATTGTATGCTTTATAAGGTGCCCATCGATGTCATGGAAACCCCATATCCTAGGCAAGTGGAAAGATGCTGTTTGCCAAAAAATGCCATGGTAACTTTTTTTCCTCAAATCGAGTTGCCCAGAAACCTCTGAAGCTTATTA
>KV751317.1:22873817-22890708 GCA_001698575.1 Mola mola | reverse complement strand
TTGTTAGCGTAATTAGCATGCTTGGTGGAAAAGTGACGGCTGATGTTGTATTCCTTTAAAACCGCAACGGTTTCTTGGCAAATAAGACATACGGCCTTTGACCCGACTTCAGTGAAAAAGTACTTAGTTGTCCATTCTTTGTTAAATACTCGGCACTCACTGTCGACTTTTCTTTAGTCCACTCATTGTTGCAGATGGGTTCAGAGCAGTAGCAGAGTAATAACAATCAAGTCAATGTATCACTGCGCCTAATGCGCCACCTGGTGGAACGCCAGGCATTACAGGACAAGGTCAAATGAATGCAGTCATAATTATGATATGATTTGATTTGGGCAATTCTGTACCAATCTTCGGCGGGCCAGATTAAAAAGACCAACGGGCCGGATGTGGCCCGCGGGCCGTAGTTTGCCCACCCCTGATGTAGAAAGTCAGCAATAGAAAGGAAAAACCCACATAAAAAAGCAAATGCTTGACTATTTATGCACTTGTATAAACATGCATAAATGAACATGCATTGTTCTCTTGCTCTCAAACTCATGTTGTGTTTCTGTGCGGGCCATCAGAAATTGTTTTCGTTTGGTTCAGAAAACAACAAAAAAAATTGTATGTACTGGATTCCTGCACCTTTTGCATTATGACTTGACTGTTCCATAAACAAGAGCTGAGAGTATATGAAAGGCACATGCAGGTTCCTTGTACACCAGAGCAAAGCTGAGTTTGATGACACCGCCCGGTGTTTGTTAATGCTGCCTTTCACGCAGGTTATAAAATCCTGCTGGAGAGGCCGGCAGTGCTCCCTTGTCTCCAGGTTCATTTGCTCCTTGCTGTGAGAGCAACTGACACCAGAGGTCTCATGTGAAAATAAATCTGCACTCATGTCCCTTACACTTTATTTCTATCTTCTCCAGCTAATTCTTTCTTTCTTTTATGTATATGTTTGCTTATCTTTGTCGTCTATATCTCACCCACTTCCCCTCCCTCAACCCTCACTCTCTCATCTTTTACTTCAGTCATCTCTTTTTCCATTTTTCCTCCTTCTCTCCAGCCCCTTCTGTTACCCCTCTTTTTCGTTCCCTCAGGAAGAGCTATAGTCTTATCTGGGATATGTTGGATTTGGTGAGCTTAAAAGCCACTTTCCTAACTCCCCATCTGCCTCTATTGCAAATGATGCAGGCTACCTAAAAACAGTTTTGCCGTTTGCCAGGGTTTTGTGTGCTGGAATGAAGTTCAGTGGTAAACTTTTTACTCCCTGTCGCCTTTTAATGCGAATCCTTTACCTGCCTCTGTATCTTAAGTTTACACCCTCCTCTCCCTCCTCTTTTTCTTTCCTACTTTTGTGCTCCTTTGCTGAATAAAACGCTTAATATGCACATATTGGATTTCTGTGGTGATGTGAAGGAATGCTAATGTATCAGAACCATACTGCAGAGGCAAATAGTCAAATCTATGCATAAAAGTTATTGAAAAACAAAGGTCAAATTTTGATTTTCATCTCTGGAAATAAACAAAGCCACAATCCCCTTCAAATTTTGTACACAAAATGTTTTTTGATGTATTCATTAATACATTGCATTATCATGTATTGATAATGCAATGTATTAATGAATACACCAAAAACTACATCAGTAACTGGAAAGCTAGCCTAAAAGAAGATGAGACCAAAATCCTATTTTATCTGATAGTCTTGTGGCGGCACCCTAAGTGCTTTAACATCGCCCAAAACATTTCCCTATATGTATTTCAGTCTAGTGATGCACTGATATGCTGAGTTACTGTGCTGATATTTGGGGCTCATAAAACTTACTGAAACATAATCAGTTGATAAGTAGAAACCCACAAGCGATCCTAAGGGGATGTGACTGATCAGAGCTGGGCCAGGCTCTTTCTGACAGTTGGAGGGCAAGCTGGAGGATTTACCATTCATTAGAAGGACCTGTACGTGTTGTTGATGGAGCAGCTCCATCCATGACTCATAGAGGGGCAGCGGCGATGGCTGCATTGAGCACGGGTATCAGGACTGGCTGATGACTCCAACGCCCTAAACAGTAGTGTAAAGACACAGGCACTGAAGTGTGTGTGTGGATTTGTGGATCCGTGCATGTGCAAGCCATACCGCATTTGCATGTGCGTGTGTGTGCGTGTATGTGTGTTTCAGTTCCTGACAGCCAAGAAGTCTCAGCAGTATCTGACGTGGCAGCTCTGTCTGCTTTCAGTACAGCTCTCTCCTTGTGGCACACTTTTCTGTGATACTCCATTCTCTGCAAAGCAACACAGCAAAAAAAGAATATTTATTGCTCATTTTTAGCTTTTATTTTCAATAGGATGACAATAAATCTGAGCAGGATACTGAGTAAAGGAGAAAATATTAAAAAAGGAAAAGCAATCTAGTATGATTCAATCCTAGGCTTCCCCGCACAATTACAAGGATTTTTAATTTATTTCTAGGTAACTACAAATAAATATAGCAGACATTGGTAGCCATACTATCGGAATGAAATCTTTATCTTCTATGAATATAAATAGAAGTCCACTAATCTTAAGCTTCAATAAAAGACAGGGTTTTTTTTTCTGCTTTCCTGCTCCTTTTGCTCTCTCTGGCCTTTTTATTGAGGTGGGTTTTCTCCAATTTATGTCCCCTCTGAGGACATGTACTTAGGGCTGTCTGCCTGTGGTACTGCGGTGCTCCTGAGGTCTGTGCAAGGTGATAGTTTAGACTGGGGAAGTCGGCGAATGTGGTCACCAAGGAGATGCACACACACTTTTCCAGAGGCGCCCATCTGCATCTGTCTGTCTTCCCCTCGCGTTGATGGATATATCTTTAAAAATGGAAAGTGCTGGTTTTAGAGGATAAAAGTTACAAAATGATTTAGTTGTTGTGTGGGTCCTCATGTGTTATGTTTATGTGACTGTGGAGATTCTCTGTTTCTTGCCATGTCGTGTTTGTGTGTGTTCTCTGTGTCTTTTGGCCTGGCACGACGCTTGTCCTAAAGAGAGTGTCACTCAAAACGGGCTCAGAGTCAGACATAACCATCAAAAACCTGCCACCTTTTAACCCAAAATCTGTCATGCATTGAGACCTTAGCTTTTAGGAAGCCTTTTGGAGCAGACATCTTCTAGCCCTAACAGGATCAGAATTGCATACAATGCCACTCACTCTTAACCCCTAGCACTACCAACTAGTGCAGACAGAGTGCACAGGCAAAACGACTAGCTCATATCATGCCATAGGTAGCGGGTACCGTTTAACCCTAGCTGCGACAAGTTAACACGGGCAAAACTCCAGCTCACACAATAAGCAGAATTAAAAGGGCAGGCCTCAATTTTCCTGACGTGGAGCTCAGTGATGCAGAAAAAGGGTACTAATATAGCAAGATTTCAAAGTAGCATTCAAACGTTTTGCAGTGTTTATAATGTAAATGATGAATTGTGGTCATGAGGCCAAGTTTTGTGAATTGTGAAAATGCCAAAACCAAGATTTATTGAAAATCATGTTCAGTAATCCTTCAGTCAGAAAGATTAAAATCATTTTCCCTTCAGTCGTGTGCCATGTGTTGCAACATTAATTGGGAACAGCACAATATCCTGCCATGCTTTTTTAAATATGAAAAATTAATAACTTTTAAATGTGGCCTAAACGATTATTAAAATCCTGCTCGTATAAAATGTTTTTCTCACATGAAGGGCATTTGTATACCAAAAATGGGATACATTTGAAATGATATGAATAAATAAATTATAGGAATAAATCTGCCAACTGGCTTCTTGCAAATAAATGCTGACAGATGACAGAATGTGCTGCAGCGGATAAATAAAAAAGTACTGAAGAGAAACTTTACCTTTAAAAGGAGTACTCTTCACCAGAAGGGCACGAGTTGTGGCATGAGTGTCTCTGTGTGTGTCAGAGGGAAACAAATAGAAAAAGAAGATGGGGGGTGGTGGTAAAGGGAGGTTATGCACTTGCAGGTCTGGCAGTGAATGAGGAATGACTGTACAAGTTTTAGTTTTGGTTAGTCGAGCTGTTTTTGTGTGTGTGTGTGCGAGACAGAGAGTCTGCAAGAAGAAGAGGGGAGAGGGAGTTCCGCAATGAAAGGAGTTAGTGGGAGCGGAGCAAGAAATGCTTGAAGATGGATAGCAATTGAGATAGGGAGAGCACAGGCAACTGGCAAAAGTGGAGGAAGGAACTGGAGGAAGAAATGGGAGAAGTGCAACAACAGTACAGAGTGCAGGATAAGAAAAAGTGCAAGTGAGAAGCATTGCAGAGTGAAAGGTAAAAGAAATAATGAGGATGAGAAAGTGATTGTGGTGGTAGCGGTGGTAATGAATGTATGAGTTGGGCTAGTGGTGATTATGCTTTTGCATAAAGGGTGAGAGCATTCTACCCAGGCTTTGGGGAGAGGTATGCATCTCGGCCTTGCAGACTGGTAGAACGAGGACCAGGGAGGAATAAAAGAATAAAGGGTGAGCGAAAGAGTGAGAGAGAAAGTCTCTCAATAGTGCATCTCCTGTGTGGGGAGAAGCTGTTCGTCGTCTGTCGCTAAAAGGCAGTGTACGGAAGGGAAGAGAATATCAGGTTTCATTATCTGCTTGATTCTCCCTGTATTTGCTCTGCATGTGGTTCAAAGCGCTCCGTGCAGCTGCAGGGAACTGTAGCCAGCGTGTGCCACTGGCATGTGTGAACTGGAGCACCGTAGGGCTGGGCAGTATCCCCATGAAATAATATCTAGACTGTTTTAGGCCACGATACACAGTATGTATTACAATATTTCCTCTCAAAAGCTCTTCATGAACTCTAGAACTGTTATCGATGCTGAAACATTATCTGACTATTGATACTTCAGCATCAAAATATGAACACAATTAGATATTGGATAAATAATTATTAGTGATGCAGATTTAATCACTGAGGTGTGTGAAAGCAAATATTAGAACAGGTAGAATACTGATAAGTTCATAAAATTATTAGCAACTTTTTACTCTCTTGCAGCCTTTAAAACCAGGAAAAATTAACACTTATGCCATATGATATTCTGATATCCAAAATCTCAGATGATATATATTGTAATGTCATGACATTGATAAATAATCATATATATGCTGAGCCCTACACTTTAGCAGTGTGCAGCATGCACTTTGGTTAGGTTATGTTGAGACTCTGGCTCGGAGTGAGAAAGTGTGCGAAAGATGCTGTCCTCTATATGGCTGAAGCTGCCACACTCTGCCATCACCCCACACACACACAAACACACACAGTAAGTATTTGACAGCCTTCTTATCAGCAATGGCCGCCCTAAATTCTCCTAAATCCGCCCTAAATAAAAGCTAAATTCTCTGTTTTCCTTTCAGAAAATGCCAACCTAAGAATATATGTGTGCATGTTTTGAAATGTAAGCATGCATATGGAACAGATGCAAGAGTTTATAGTGTACGTTTTCACTTAGTGCACATGTAATCGTACACTGCTCCATCTAGCTGTGGCCAAATGCCGAGGCAGTTTCATTAAATCATTGTTTGCAACGTGCAGCGCCAGAGTCTCGAAATTCAGTTTGAAATCTATAATTTCAAGTTTTATTTATATCTCGATAAAATCATCCCGAACTGAAACATTCTCTCTAATTGACAACACTATTATCAAGATCAGCAGTCAGGCATGCTTTATCAGAAGCAAATGCACCCAGCTCTTTGTGCAGTTCCTACATTAACATTGGGGTGTGTGCACTTAAGTTCTGAATTCTGTTTAACAAGTTTAAGTCTGAATTTAAAAAAAAAAAAAATCAGACTCTCTTCCACAAATGATCATCACAAAATTAATTTCGCCAAATTCTTTTTCTTTTCATAATATAACTGTGAATGTAACTAGAATGCACCTGTGAAGTAACATTAATTGTACAAGGCAAAACTTATGAGAGAGAGTCAATGAAAAACGTCACAAACCCTAAGAAAATCCTGGATGAATACACTCAAAAAAAAAAAATCATGATAATCTTTTGATCCTATCTTCAATGTGTTTACATTTGAGGCTGAAGCCGTCTGCAAAGACAAATCTATCTCACAAGCTTAAGACATAGAAAATTAACCAGGTCTGCAGTCGTGAAGCCCCTGGTTTGCTGTAAGTCCTTGTGTCTCTGGAGCTGTTTAAAGTTCATTTGCACTGTCTTTCCCTCACAGCTTCATACCACAAATGGCTTCCAGACTTTCACACATAGTAATGCTTCAGTGTGTAAACAGGCGTAATTACAAACAATGCGTAGACACACTTTTAACATCATTCTGTGCCAATGGGAGAGAAAGAGCAGAGAGAGAGAAGGTTTTCTTCCTTTTCAATGGAATAGAATATGTGAAGGTGGTGAGCTGGATGGACATGGGAAGACCAGTAGTGATGAAGTTCATAATTAAAATTAAATGAAAGAAAAAACAATAATGCACGTCTGTGTGCAAATGTATGTGTGTGCCCCTGGATAAGGGAATAAAAATAACAGTTTCCAAAGAAACAGTAAACCAAGGCTTACTTAACTGTCACTTCTTAATGGCAGGATGTTACTCACATAGTGAGTCTGCACATCTTTTCCTACACTCCTCATGGGAAGAAAATATAGGAACTTTGCTCAACACACAGAACATTTTTTTTCCCGTTTTTAAAAATTCTTTTAAATTCAGGACAGAAACAGAAATGGCATTATGTATGTTTATGTCTGAATAAAACTGGTTGAGCATCTCTGTTTTATATAAAGTTTAAAAGAGTGGTTTTGAAAAGTAAAAATAAACTAAATTTTTTCAGATCATCTCAAGTGCATCTCAGAGCACAAACACGCACACAGAGACTTAAAGGGAAAATGGTTCAGATGCACCACAATAAACATCTTTCAATATGTGATTTCATGCAGCAGATGCCAAAGATGAATTCCCATCTCCTTGACATGCCGTGACACACTGCAACACTTCATCAACTTTCTGTGTGTGGGTGTGTGTGTGTGTGTGTGTGTGTGTGTGTGTGTGTGAGAGAGAGAGAGAGAGGGAGACAGACACAGACTGTATTTATCTTAGTCTTTCATGTTGAGCAGTTGATAAAAACTTGTATGAAAAAAATAGAATTTCGACATTTGCTGTAGTTATGTTTGCAGTATTTTTGAATTTTTGTGTTTATAATTAGATGAAACTAAGAAATTAATAAAATTAATGCTCATGCTAAAATAAAATGTCAATAAAGCATAGGGCTAATATGTCCCTTTATTATTATTACTATTATTATTATTATTGTTGTTGTTGTTGTTGATGTTGTTGTTGTTATTATTATCACTATTATCACTGTGTTCATATACATGTAAATATAGTTAAACCTCCATTTAAAATGATAATTACTAAGATGTTCTTAAATCACATTTGGACAACTTTAAGATTTTTTTCTCATATTATGTGCAATCTATTTGGTCAATGAAAAGATACATTTTAATATCATGGTTTTGAGGATAGTAGTCTTCATTACTTTACTGTATCAAATGATGATATCTTTTAAAAAGTAAAGATTTTGATCAGACTAGCTTGAAATACAAATGTAATGTAGGCTATGCTTCTAATGTACTATAAAATGGAAAGAAAAGTATGAATGGGGTGTGTTTATTAATATAATGCAAAGGAGACCTGTTGTAATTATATATATATATATGCGTATTATCTTTCTTGAGAGAACAAAGAAGAAAATCAAAATGTGATTCACAACTAAGGTATTTTCACCCAGCACAATCTGCCATTAAATAAATATTTGACCTGTTCCATTCTTCCCATGCAGATTTTAGCCCTTTATTAACACTTGCATATCTAAAATTAATTCCAGGTAATTTCTATTATTACAGCTCCGGATAATACTGTGGGAAACTCACAAGTGTGGTTTGTTAATTGGCTGATTTTATAGATCTGCTGGAACCAAAGGACGATGGCTGTGTAAACTCTTCTTTTGAGAAAATGTAATGCTTGGCTTCTTCTTATTAATGTTGTAATTCACTGAGGTCATACCCCAGATGATTTTAATTTATTGGCTTTACCACCGCACTCCCGACTGCTTTCACTTTCCAATTTATTTTGATGACTAATTTTGGCCTTTTTTGTTTAACATAGGCCGCGCAGGCGGGACCGAGGCCAAAAGGAGATAATTAACAGTCGAATTCCATTATATCGGCGCGGAGAAAGGAGCATTATATTTAAAATATTTAGTGATTGTAGATTTTGTTTATCTTAACCGAAACCATCCAGGGAAAGTAATGTGACAAACAGACGGAGGTATGGCCACAGTCCGGCAGGTTCACAGGAGAGAGACTGACAGCCGTTATCAAGCTAAAGTTACACCGGTGTTGGTGATGATTTTCTGCTCAACACAGGTATATGGCTGTTGTTTTGTTGCTGTTGTTGTTGTTTTTTATGTGACGTTGTTCATTTTATAAGTTTACAAATGTTGGGATGCAGCTTCCAGGCTGCCCGAGTAAAAGGACAGGCCATTCTTAGTAGGGCTGTGGTCTGTCCGGATTCCACGGATAAGGTATTCAGCCAGAACTCTAGTACCATGTTTTTTGGATTTAACTCTTGGAATAATTAAAAAACAAAAATTAACAAAAATGATTACATTTCAAAATGTTTTAAGGATAAGACCTTCCATAAGCTTAAAACCTATTAAATATGGTGCCAATTCACTTGCTTCGTTTTCGTTCTACAAAGCATTTCAACTGAATGGGTGTTCAATTTGGCAAATTAGGAATACACAACAAAATAGTTTAATAAGTGAATACTACAGCGCCTGTTTTTAGTTGTATTCTATCAAAAATCTTGAATGTAACAATTTCATCCCTTAGGGGGTTCCTTTGTCTTGTGTTTTTGGCAGTGACGCTGCACTACAAACTTGGCCTTGCTTATTAAACCAGGGGTGGTTTTAATGTCTCTCCTCCTCTCTGAGTTGCAGCCTCTCAGAGCAATGAGGAGATTGTCTTGCCCAGCCTGGCAAACAAAGGTCGCAGTTTTCTGAAAGAAGGAGCATGGTACATAGAGATAAGATGAGCTCTTCCTCAAATGATTGCAAATCAGTTACCTAAAGAGTCCAGTGACCAAGGCCTGACAATGTGCCAGCCTTTGCTTTGCCCTGAAGAACTCTGGGCAAAAAATGGAAAAAAAAACATTACTAATGAGCTGAGGAAAATGTGGGTTTTAAAATGTCACAAAAATAAGACATTAGATAATACCGTGCCAGCAGATTTGTTGCATTAACTTCAAATTTTACACTAACCTAAAAGCCTATGTTATGCTGTTTATGTGTGTTCTTTTGTATTTGGTCCAGTTTGTGATCATATCTGGTCTGCTATTGATAAAACTCTCTGTTTTTCATCCACTTTTTGTGATATAAAGAGTTAATAAGCATTATGTCCCTAAAAACAAGTTTGCACAGCTCTGACTGTGGAGCTAATGTGGTTTGACTGGACCAAAGAGAGGGTTTAGATTTCCCTGATTGTAATCTTGGTAATGATTATTAATTTGCCTCTCTGTATGGGCATAATGATATTACAGGAAGTGAAAAAAAAACAAAAAACACCTGGCACATATCTCTTGTTTTCTTGTTTCTTGTTGTCTTTGTCTTTGAGACCTATTAATCAGAAAGTCTTGATCCCGTCAGTTTTTTTCAAATAAGTGACAAACACACCACCATAATTATTCTTCAAAAACAAAAACAAACACACATACTCTTTAATTCCATCTCCTCATGTTGCTTTTGCCCATACTTTTTTCTTGCCTCTGCCATCTTCTCTAATTCGCACATTTTTCCACGTGTTTACTGTGGCTCTGTGAGGCCGCCGTATGTTAGCATGAGCAATCGGCAGTAGGCCTGGCTCGGAGAGGTCCAGATGGAGTCTGACCCACCCTCTTCTCTGCTTCAAACACACACACACACACACACACACACACACACACGACAACTGAGTCATCTAACCAGCTAGCTATCACCTGGGTAGCCGTCCAGTCATGTACTCAGCCAGTCACATGGCCTCTGAGCCAAACAAACAGCCAGCTCGCCAGTCAGTCAGTGGACCAGCCAGTCATTCAGGCTGTGTCTTTTCTGTCAGACACTGACAGAGGGAGAAGGCCAGGCTAAATCTAATTGTCCTTGGTGCCAACCAGTGTACTCTGGTCTTTGTAAGGCCTCCACACAGAGAGCCTGTGCTGTCGCACAGCAGGGGGCTTCAACTCACAATCAAATGTCCAGGCCAACAACTTTGCCTCATGACAAGTTAGCTTCGTGCGGATACCCACGGCTTACATTCTAGTTTTGACAATTTCTGACTAATTCATGTAATTTGGACAGCACACATGAGCAAATGTGTTCTTAATTGTAAATTGACAAAAATAACATTTAAATGCACTTCTAATAAGAAGAGTGACCCATACATAATGCAAATCCTAGATCAGAACTTCATCCTTGGTGAGGGTCATTGTCAGATAGTTCTCCCATGGCACACTGGGCCCAGCCTGTCCCTCTGAGGTCATTTTTGTCAGCCAATAAGAGCAAGATAACATGCTTGCCAGCTAATACAACTCTATGCTCTCTCGCTTTCTGCTCCTGTTCACTCCCAATCATGTGTCATTGTATACTTCACAATGCAATGCGATACAAATATGGGCCATTTCACGGCTGCAATAGGGAACTATAAATCTTTTCACTAACAAGAACTAGCATATTTGAACGCATTAAACCAAGCTCTGTGGATTACGGGGAAGCAGCGTAGCCTGTTTTAGATCATTTTTAATATCTGCTTGTCTTAGTCAACAGCTTAACATAATACAGACTGATATTTTCTCCCGTCAGTGTGGTGGTGGTGGAAGTGCATCCTCTCTCTTCCCAACAAATGTGATAGCTTTCTAATTTCGGAACAGAAACTTTTAATGTGTTTTAATGTTTTAAAATGTTAATGTGTCTTCTGTGTTTGTAGTGTTGAGGCGATGGAGAGATGGGGCCAGTTTGGATGTGAGAATGAATTTTGAAACAGGAGAGCATGTTTTTGGATGGCATTTTTTTGTTGGGGTAAGGTGGTGGGTGAGGGGTGTGCAGTAATGGGCATTTTCTTCCCCCTCCTCTCTTTGTTTGTGTGGTAAATCCAGGAGCAGCTGCTGGTCTCAGGGTCTAGTGGGATTTTGGGCCAGTGTTTTCTCATGCCATCCAATGCCAAGGTGGTGTAACGCGAGCACAGGGAGAGGGGTGTTTCTGGAGGGAGGGTGCAGTTGGAGAACACTCAAACTGCACACCCTGGTTTGTCAGGGTGGTTGTGGCCATGCTGTTGATGAAGGCAACAGAGGGGGGGTGTAGAGGGCTTTAGAAGGCGGGTGCAGTCTGGATTGGATGCGTGTAAAATGAATATCCTCTGGACTTTGCCTTTGCACTAGATTGGATCTTGTCTGTTTGGCTAATCACGTGCCTTTTGCCTGCACTACACACAATCCCTGTCTCTCCCCCTCCCTCCCCCTGCTTCTCTCTCTCTCTCTCTCTCTCTCTCTCTCTCTCTCTCTCTCCTCCTTTCCTTTCTCTCTCTCTCTCTCTCTCTCTCTCTCTCTCTCTCTCTCTGTCACTCTGCTACCAGCCACCAACAATCCACCCCCCACTCTTTGCTTCTCCCTCTGCCATTTCTCTCTTCCCTCCCTTTCAGTGCTGGAAGCGTGCGTATTGGCTGGGCTGTTTGAGATTTGGTGCCAAATAGGTGGGCCCTCTGCGTGTTGGCACAGACTCAGTCAATGGTTAGAGAAGGAAAGTGGAGAGGAAGAGAGAAAGAGAGAGACAGAGTTGGAGAGAAAGAGGGGGAAAAAAGAAGCAGCACTCGGGTTTGCCAGCGGTCGTGCACACTCTTCCAACATTGATTCCGTCCTTTTCTTTTGTTTTATTTTTTCTTCTACTCCTCCGTCCGCACCCCCCTTGTCCAACTCTCTCTCTACCTCTCCGTGAGTCTCATGCAGATCCTGGAGAACTGAACCAATAGCACGCACCGCTTTGCCAACCTTTTTTCCATCAAGATAAATTTTCTCTACATATTTTTGCAAACAAAAAAAAGGCTTTTTTAGGTTTTGACAATTTCCTTATTTTTGCTGCAATATCTGCTTTATTTTTTGTGCACGTCAAGCTCAAAAAAATCCTTTAGACCGAGAGATTGCTGAACTTCTCTTCACTCTCCTTCTGTTGTGCTATGTAACAGCACCTTTCCTGCAGCTCCTGCTACAGTACCTCCTGTGTTCCCGTGCTGGTATTACACTGCTCCCCCTTGGCCTGTCTCCTCATTCTCATCTTTTTTTCTTTTCCCCTTTGCTGTTTTTATTGGATGGTTTCTCGCCTTGTCTTTTTGCTTTTTCTATATTAGTCTTGTGTTTTTTTCAAATATACGCGGCATTACCTCTACCGCATTTCAAATTTCTTTGCAATCGGAAGGGTGAATTTATGATGAGAGAGCAAAATGGTAACTCTTTTTCCTTATATTCACAGATGTTGTGTGACAAACGCTGTTGTGTGATCAATTTGAATGTGGACAAAGTTATGTTGACCATGGACAAATCTTTTTTTTAGATTTTTTTATAAATAGAATTTTGTGTGTAAAATTTCAATTATTTCAAATTTGTCTCCTTATATTGTAGTTAATGTATTGTGTCTATATTATGTTTTCTAAATCCAAACTTTGTACTTTTTCAGATGCAGATATGAAATGATTATAAAATAATATTGAATTAAATGAATAGTTTAATTTAATTCAGTTCTGGCAACATTTCTATTTGTTGATATTTATTTATGCAGACACATAATGTTAACATTGTTATTTCATGAAAAGCCTCACACTAGGTACTTATACCTCTCAGTTTTGCAGTGCTGTTAAGTGTTTTGTAAAGTGTGTTCTTCAGTGTGATGTGAAGTGTTAGGTAGAGTCTATAGCATCCTTCTCTCTCTCTCTCTCTGTCTCTCTCTCTCGCTTCCTCTCGCTCATTCTCTCCCTCCGCTCACACAGAGAAGGCGCTGCTCCTTCATGCTGCGTGCCGGTGCTAACTGCCTCTCTTCTCTCTTCCCTTCCTCACCCCCACTCCCTCTCTCCCCATCCTTCTCTCCCCCATTCTCCCCCTCTCTCTCCACTTCCTCCTCCTGCCCCCCCCCATCCCCCCCCTGCTCCCCCTTTCCCTTATCCAGGATGAATTCCACCCCTTCATCGAGGCCCTGCTGCCCCATGTCCGCGCCTTTGCCTATACTTGGTTCAACCTTCAGGCCCGCAAACGCAAATACTTCAAGAAGCACGAGAAGCGCATGTCCAAGGAGGAAGAACGCGCAGTGAAGGATGAGTTGCTTGGGGAAAAGCCAGAGATCAAACAGAAGTGGGCCTCGCGCCTGCTGGCCAAGCTCCGGAAAGACATCCGACCTGAGTTCCGTGAGGACTTTGTGCTCACCATCACAGGGAAAAAGGCCCCATGCTGTGTGCTGTCCAACCCCGACCAAAAGGGCAAGATACGTCGCATCGACTGCCTGCGCCAGGCTGATAAGGTGTGGCGGCTGGACCTGGTGATGGTCATCTTGTTCAAGGGCAGCCCATTAGAGAGCACGGATGGGGAGCGGCTGGTCAAGTCACCACAGTGCACCAACCCTGGCCTATGCGTCCAGCCACATCACATCGGAGTGTCTGTCAAGGAGCTAGACCTCTACTTGGCCTACTTTGTCCACACGCCAGGTATGTGGCTGCCTAAACACTAGTAGTTAAGGATGCCAAAACATTACATAATGTCCGTCACACCTGCCCACGTGCATGTCCGTATCCTTGGCATAATCACATATGTACTCACACAGAAACGTAACTAACATAGAAACGGACGCAATGAAATAGAGAGGCAGTGATATAAATAGAAATGCACAGGGATAAGTATCTGTTCTGAAAGTTTCTGAAACATTCTAAAAATATGTGTCAAATTTAGGAGAGAATTAAGATAACATAAAAGCTATAATAATATAGTTTAAAAATGCAGAACTCACAGACGTTTTTATTCAGCAATGTTGTGCTAAAATAAATAACGCATCCAACATTGGAGGGAAAAAAAAATCCCTTTTGATTTTTTTGTTTAAAAAAGCGGCATTTTTTAATCTGTTTGGTTGTTTACATGACAACATAGTATAAACAGTAATTAAAAGAATATGAAACTGTGCATTAAGGATATTTGGCTAATACAGTCTGGCAAGTTCATATTAATATCCCGAAGTGAGACATTTGCTGTTTAATACGAACATGTATTTTATGTTTGTTATTGGAAGGAATTTGCATGCCTATGTGTGTGTGGGTGAATGTTTCGTATAAGATGATCACTCTTTTCAAATTTTGTGTTTCTTTGCGATGATATATCGTGTATAAAACTGTACTCTGACAGATTGTCTGTTGAAGTGTATTTGCTGCTATAAGGCCACTGTAACCGGCGATTGTCCTTTGGCCAAAGATTGTGTGAGTGTGTGTGTATGTGAGACAGGGAGAGCAGAGCCGCAAGTCCCATGCTCTGAGGCCGCAGGCTGCTGCCTCCTTCACCGTCTGCCTGAATACTAACACCACGTTAGGCCTGGCTGCCAAACACAGGCTCGCACACACACAACATGCCAGTGCTCACAGACAGCCAGTACTATAGCAGCCACCTTCACACTCATACACACACACACACATACACAAATATACAAACACACACACACATACACAAATAAAAAACAAATTAAATAAAAAAAAAAAAAAAAAAAAAAAAAAGGAAAAACAACTGTCATCTTTATAGCACACTTTCACACAGTTTTAATCATGATTGCGTACACACACCCACATGACACACACTTCAGCCAGACATTGTTGTATCTCAGCCATCATCGTGGATACACACACTCTCACTTGGCCAAACGCTGCTGTAGCCTCCGGTGCATATACACTACACACACACGATCAAAACACTGGTTGCAAAGTAGTGATTTCCCCACATTGCAAAAAAAAAAAAGAAAAAAAAATATTCACTGTGACAGCAACCGCACGGACACACAAAACACATTTCACAGCCAAATCATCCAAATACACAACTACTCACCATTTACTGTCTATGTATACACACAAACACACTCTCATGACCTAGTATTATCTCAGCTGGAATTTTCTGGAAATTTCAAACAGTGACTCAACCAGCTTCAAACACATGCACACACACACACACAGAGTGGGACTTAAATACTGTATATATATCCAGCACGTCCCCATCACACTTTCTTTCTGCCTGGGCAGAACTGTAATGGTAGCATCTAATATGAGTGATGCCGAATGCTATCAGAGCCCTCTCTGTCTCCCTCTCTCTCTCTCTCTCTCTCTCTCTCTCTCTCTCTCTGTGACGCAAACACGCACACACAACATTTTGGTTGAGGCCAAACACCTTGCACAGCCCGAGCCAAACCCTGGCAGCAGCTTCAGCTTCGCTCTCGTCCAACTGTGGTGGTGATAAACTGTAGGTAGCGGGCAGTGTGTTGACTGAAGAAGTCTGTCTTACTGTAAAAATATAATGTACTTATTTTATTTTTTCTAGCGATGTTTTTTTTTAAATTGCATTATAAATGAGACAGCTGCAAAAAAAGAAAAAAAAAACTTTTATAATGATGCATTGAGTATTTAGGGCAAGTATGGGGTGTTTTTGGATTTAGTACGCAATTTATGTCAATATAATCAGAGCCTATAACAAATCAGAGGCTGTTTTTCTGGCTTGTCTTGAAATGTGAAGCAGTGTTAAGCACAATTTTTGTTTCTAAATTATACTTTTAGGATATACTAAATTAGAGTATTGCATATATTAATTTTTAGATTAAGATATATTTTCTGGGAAAAAGTTTGTAAAGTAAATAGAAAGGTGTTGCCACCTTTACCTTTTATTTTGATTAGAAATTATTATGATTGCGTTTCGTATTATAGCCTGTATAATTGTGTCGGTTATAGCCAAACTCTTGCTTCTGCAGATTTTCTAAAGTTGTTGAGAAGACACTGCTTCTATTCTGCGTGCTGAAAAAAAAATATCTTTTTTTGCAGTATTATATACTATTCCAAGGGACATAACATTTGTTTAGAATTTTGAAAGTTTCCTGTTCCTGAAATCCAGTTGCATTGACAAAAATATTGGAATATTGTATCTTAATTTTTTACATATATTGTACTGTTGTACTGCAAAAGTCTAATGACGTATTTCTTGTGCTTCTAAATTTGGCTGTACATTTTTCAGTGCATAGCTTTGTACTCAGTACTAGTCTACTTTGGTTTACAGCAGTAAGGTCAAACACATGGCTGCACAGAGGGTCTGCCCAGTGCGTCGCTCATTCATAATGTGGACTTAGTGTGTGCTCGGTCTTATCTTATCTGGCACCGTGTGCACAGTGTGCCCCAGCACTTTTATCTGCCTCCAAAGAGCCCATGCTCAGTTAAAGTCCTGGTATGAGAGACACTTTAGGGTCTAGACTTGAGAAAGAGACGGAGGCGGAGACAAGGCAAACCACTTTTGGCAAAGCTGTCATAAGGGTGCCGCTGTAACCGCACTTGACTTTCATTTACTCTTAAGTTGTAAATGCAAGATTTTGAACAAACAATCTGAAAGGCCTGTATTTATCTCTCAAATCTATCTGTTTCAGTCATGTATGGTTGCATTTCTTTTTCTTTAGCTACACAGTGAATGACAAGATGCACTCATTGTTTGTTTTTTGTTTGGTTTGTATTTTGTCAGTCTTTAGCATCTCAGTCTTCCTGACTCCTCTTTGATCCCATGCACACTTTTTGTTTTGTCTCCTTAAACATCGTCCTCATTGTTATTCTCACAGAGGTAAAGCCTCTGCTGATTTCTTTTGTTTACATTTTGG
>KV751317.1:22840775-22862655 GCA_001698575.1 Mola mola | reverse complement strand
GAGGAACAGCCTTGCCCTTGGCATCGGGTCATCTCAGGTGAAACGTCTCATCCGGGCACGTCAGCATGGCCTCAAATGGAAGAGGGAGGGGTCAGAGGAGGAGTCTGTTGAGACGCGCATAAAGTTGCTTTTAGGTGGAGAGATCAGTAACCAATACTTTGATATTGTTAGCTCAAAAATTTCATCAACTGTAGAACAAATTACCAAAACCTGTATGTAGTATGTAGTTTTTCTTAATTTTTTTAGTTTATGTGAATGAATATTCCAACAGCAAGAATGAAAGTCTTGACAATGAGAGAAAAAAGCAAAGAGGCTTACTGAATGTAGAAATAACTCCTTCTGAACTCTGGCTGTTGTATGAATCTGGTAGAAGTTCCTAAGAAATATGCATGCTAATGACACACTGAGTGGCCGGGACATTATGAAGTGACTGCAGCGAGATGGCTTCTAAAACTTGGTCTGAGAAAGGTGCTTCGTTAGGAGACCTCTGTCGGAAGAAAAAAGGAAAGTTGAGGGAAAACTTTTAAAGGGAGGGGGTTGAGATATGATTTTCCAAGTTCAGATATAAAAAAAGGGTGGAGTAAATGATAGAAAGGAAGGAAGGGAAAAGAGAAACAGAGAGAAAGACAGAGGCTATAGAGAAAGAGCTTCTTTGCAGGGCTGGTTTCCTGAGGTCACAGTACTGAATATCACAGAGGAATGTGGAATGCTGAATCACCGCCAACGCAAACAAACCGATCGGGCCACTGCCGCCCCCAATGGCCGTCAAGGGCTGCTCTATATACCCGCAAAGAAACACAAACATGTCATATATATGCAGTCATATATATACTTAAAAATATATACAGTACAGCTGTACAGAGCCTGAGAGAAATTGAAGAGTGGGTTTACTGCAGCATGCAAACACATGCATGCCGATGTAGAAATCGTCATGCTGTCAGCACCTGCAGAAGATATAATTTTTTGTAACTTTATCTGATGACACAGGCCTGTGGTGATCAGAGACCAAGTTTCGCTATCTTTTAAGTCAAGTTCTCTAAAGCCATGATTAGTCAACTGAGGTATTCGTGTTCACAGATGAGTGTTATTCAGAAATGTTTTCATTACTCTGTGTGTGTCAGCATAGCTGAAATGCAGGGAACTGTAAGTTATTATAGCTGTGCCACGCACACACAAACAAAAAAAAAGCACATGTATAGACACGCATGTGTATAGTTACACATGGAGTGAATGAGTCATTTATCGTTGTAGGTTGGACACACTTAAAACACACTTGCAAATACACTCATCCAGTGACTCATATGCCTTGCACACACATGCTAAACCAGCTTTTGATGTTTTGTCAAGGATTTAGGTTATATCCGCTGGGGACATGAAATAAATGTAGCATAGATGTAGTGGAGAAGATTGCCTTTAAAGAATTAACTTCAAATACATATGATGGAAAGAGAAGGGAGAAAAAGTGCTCATCCAGGGACCAAGAAACTCTCCCATTCGTCCGTTCATGTTCATGCCAAAGTCAAATGAGAACCACTCTGAACATTTGCAACTGATTGAATTGAGGACACTGCAGTTGGTCTTATAAAGGTTGAGTGGGATGAAGGATGGGCTGCAGCACATAAGGCTAGAAGGTCCCTGACTGCTTTAGTGTGTGTACATGTATGTGTGATAATGGTTTACTTGTGTGTGCTTACTCCCAGGTCCCTCTAAAAGTTGACAAGACAAATTGCCCTGTCTCTGTCCATAGTTGTTTTTCTAGCTGTAGTAAATTTAGACGTTGTGCTACGTATCTCTTTTTTTCCTCGTGCATTTGACTCTGTGTGTGTGTGTGCAGGCAGGTTTCACTGTGTCTACTCTTCCTCAACCACCCGCCTTCTGTCTTGGAGCATGCCAGGGTCAGAGGCCATAACAACTGAGCTACTCTGTCATTCTTTGATGTGGTTTGCCACACAGATGAGCGCTCAAACACACACACACACACACAAACCAAGGTCAGGTCAAGACAAACAGATCTTACGATTAAGGCCTTGTGCCTCCGTTTGCTCTCTCTCAAGGCACTGACAGCCAATGAGAAATAAAGAAAAAACAAGGCCAGGGTTTTGTGGTGCTGGTCTCTTTGCTTTGATGTGCTCATATTTGCCACATGAACATTAGCAGGTTGAGACAACAGGCCTAAGGCACATCAGTACAGTGGAATGATACACAATGCTGGCATGCAATTACTTTTCATATCTAGATCTAGAAAAGAATGACTACTTCTATGTTTCATTTTGCAGCCAGTCACTTTAACCATTCTGATTTAATCCTACATTTGATTGACCCATTACCACAGTTGTGTACGCTGTAGTGTCATTTTAATGCATAGCATTTCATTGAGTTGGCAAATAAATGACATTTTACACAACCGAACTTCTGCCGGTGTTACAGTTATTGGAAGTCTGCAAAAAGATTTCTGTAAACATTATTGTTGAAAAATGTAAAATGGTGATGATCCAGTTTGTAAAGTAGCAGCACTTTCTTTGCACAGGTACTGTTGTTCTGTTTCGTATTTGGAGGCTGTTGGCCTTGTTATTTGTGGACAGTGTGCTTTGTTTGCGCTAAATGTAGCTACTTTATTTTATCCAAGTGTGTGTTTTCATGGATATGTTATTGTTAATGAGGTTGCTCACACTTGTACAGTCATTATGCATGGCATATTTTTCATTCAGTCCACACCCTGTCATCTCCTTACATCCTTCTGTTCTTCTCCTCCCTTGTACTTAGCGGTGCAGTCGGGAGATGCAGGCTCGGAAGTCAAAAGTGCAAGTGTGCCGCTTGGCTGATGAGTCACAGTGAGGCAGTTTTCCCCCCACTGTTTGTAAATATGTGGTTACCCTAATTGAACGCAGCTCCACTTCCCAACCACTTTCATTTCTTGTGTGTATGTGTGTGAGCATGGTCACAGCTGGACCAGCAGGAGACACATGGCACTGATACACACTGCTGCACAAATTTCACACATACAAATAATAACAAATAACAGAGGTACAGAGGTCCACTGACACACACATCTAAGATTCATTTGTTATCGTAATGAGAAAGAATGTGGCATATTTTTCCACTTTTCTCTTTCTTTTTCTCTCTCTCTCTGTCTCTCTCTCACACACACACACACACACACACACACACATACACAAAGACTTTAACATCTCTCCATAATTACGGGCTGTGTGATCCTAGTATAAGGGCTGTGGTTTGGCTGGCCCTCTTTTCCCTCCATTAAGACACTAAACAGCATGTGTCACTCAGCACTTGGACGGCTTACTTCAGAGGTGGCAACAGGGGGCCAATAAATGTACACTTTCACTGTCACTCTCACACACAAAAAAAACCCACTTCTGTTTCATGTCTGTCCCTCTTACACACAGACATATGCATACTAGTAGAGGTGTTAGGTGTTACGGAGGGACCAGTCAATGTTTTCCCTGAGGACTCTGTCTAGGTTGCATTGGCATTGTTGTTACCACACCTCCTCTCTATCCATTTTATATAATTTATATGTATAAAATAAGAAGTGGTTGACAAGCTAAAGTTAATCCAATGTAGATTTAATCGAATTTATCTTAACTGCTATATACTTTGGATTCCCTATTATGCTTGTTCTTTATCGTAATTAGAAATACTTGCATTTGCATTAATAGTTTTTAAACTTCTGCAGATTTCTAAATGCCTCTGCTGCAAACTCAATTTAATTATCTGCCTTTTTGAGCATTTGACCCAAAACATGGCAACCCTTTATTTTATTTTTTAATTCTATTACAACTAATTAGATTATGTCTAACAGAGCACCCTGTTAAGAATAAGACTTTATTTGAAACCTATTTTTGATTACCTGCTTTTTCCAGCAGTTCTGTCTCAACTAAATTAATGATTCACAAGCCTTTCAGTCAACATACATCATACGACATCCCCCAGATTTAAGCTCATTGATGTCGTCCTGTGCAAGTCTAGAAGGTGGTCTGCAATGGGAAATCCTATAGTTTATCTCCCATGCCCATGATCTTTAAAGGCTGGCTTCAGTGGCAGCCAAGTACTTATGGAAATGTTCATTTTAACTTTGGTAAGTGAAGTGTGAAATATTCACGTTACTAGTGCTTTTCCTCACACCCACATTATTAGATTATCTTATTTTTTTAATAGAAGCTTGATAATTAGTTCTTTCTCTGTTTTTTCTAACTTAAACAGTTTCTTGCCCTGTGACCATCTACCTCAATTTTCTTAATCTTATTGAATAAAATTGCAAATGTACACTGTGCTCCAAAACCTAAAATGCTTGTTTTCTAGAATAGTGACATTCACAAGTACCCTCCTTATGTGTTAAGGAAACATTAGAGTAGCTCATCCATAGTCTCCTCACATAAATGTTTAAATAAGCTGCTTTGGATATATTGTTTTGAATTCCTGACCTGTTATGACTCCAGCAAATTACCTTCAAGTGCTTAGACTGCACACATCATTAAACTCCAGCTCCTCTGTGCCTAATTTAATTTGATGTATTTACCTAAGATGACCCTTGCCTCAACCAAACATTTTGACCTGGTACACATAGTGACATGACATTGTGTATGTGGCAAAGCCATATTAGCATTAGAGTCTCTGGCCTCGCCTTGTGTTGGTAATGGCTGATTAATTGACTGGTGATGGTATCAGAGCTCCCTTCACTCTTAAAGCAGCTTAGCCTCTCCAGGGCACAGTCGGCACACCCAGTGTTTTATTTTGTATATGTGCGAGTGTGTTTGTGTCGCTCTATTTTACCATCCCAAAGTGCAAGAAAGAATGAATAGTCTCTACTAGATGTTATTGATAATTCCTTTACATTTAAAATGTACATTAAGGAAAGTGTGCTTTAGCTAGTGGTATGGTTTGTAGCATGATCAAAAACCAACCTGAAAAAAAGAGCTAGAGACTGAGAGAAACAGATACAGCTGTGCAGACACACTCAAAAAAGCATGCACACATGGCTGTGACAGTAAACACTGTTTAAATCCACTGGGGGATTACAAATCCACTTACAGTAGGTCAACTTGGGTATGTCAGCTGTAGATCCCACACTGATCCTGCTGCCCTCCACTCTGCTTTAAGTCGTATCTTTGAAAAACAAACGTAAACATGATGAACTCTCAATTGGTTAGCTGCAATACATAATGCATGTGTAATATGAAAGTAAAGCATATATATAAAACATGTTGACATTGCTTTCGGTTTGTTCCACAGATGCTGAAATTTCACACATTGTTGATCTGCAGAACTGCTTAAAGTTTTGTTTTTTTTTAAATTAAACATAGAGAGCGGTGACAGTAGAACACCAAACGAGAGAGCAACAGTGTGAATGAATGGAGTGGAATGTCATCCGAACGATATTGACTGTGATCACATCTGTTCATATGATTTCATCTCCCTTCATTCCCGTTTGGACCTCTCCTGGTTCTTGGAATGGGGCTGCGGCCTGGTCTGCCAAAAATAATCATTTGTTTGCTGCTATTTACTTAAATCTGTCAGAGAGGCACTGTCGGAACGCATACTGTTATGGTTTCCATCGTTTGCTCAGCATGCTTGTGTATATGTATGTGTGTCCCACAAAGTACACAAGGGCATGCCAATGTGTGTAATGTTCTATACCATTCTCCAGGCATCTCAAGCCAGTGGATACACACTCTCCCACTCAAGTGAGAGAGTGTCAGAGACTTGGGGGGGTGTGGTTGTGTGGTTTGGATGTTTGCCTTTGTCAGATGAGCAATGAGACATGCCATTTTTTCCTTCTAGTTTATGACAGATGAGGCAAGGGGGAGAGTTATTGGTCAGAGCACATGCAAGGTTAAAGGATGCCAGGTAGATGTCAACGCACACCTTCCTCCCACTTTCTTCATCTTGTGTGCCTATATTCTCCGCTCTGTCTCTCTTCATCATTTCTTCCAACCTCTTCTTCCATTTATCTTTTCTCTTCCATTTTGGTGTCTGAAAACATCACAGACCACTTTTAGTTGGAACTTGGTCATAAAGCTCATAGGAAATATATCAGTTATTATTAAGCCTACTCTCCAGTTGTCAGATACCTCATCACTCATGTGAACACAAGCATGCACACACACAAACTACTGGCAGAGTGAAGCAACCACTTTTCTTGCAGAGGATGGACATAAAAAAGAACAAAAAATACTCTTCTGTTAAGAAGTCTAGTGAATCATCATAAATATCTCCCTGTGTGATGGCAAAATAACAAATACATGTCAAAACCATCTCCTCATACTGCAGAGTTTGCAGAGTGCCTTTTTTGAAGTTTTCTGTGCTAAATGATAATTCCAACACACCCAGCAGCCCGCGGCCCATATCAAGATAGACATTTACAAGAAATTACAAAGTCACTAGATTCCAATATCCTGTACTCTTTGATGAAGACATAACTGGGTAGTTTGCTATAAGCATACACGTATGGTTCTATTGTCATCTTCACTCAAAGAATTTAAATTCACGCAAGTGCATTAGGAATTCACCACCATTTTGTATCAAACAGGATGAAAAACAACAAAACAAGCTTATACATTTCTCACAGTGCTTTTCAAGTTGTTATCAACTTGTACCTTTATGTAACAGTGCTCTTATCCACTACATCTCTTGACAGAAGAGCTAACAGAGCATGTTATCTTGTCATATTTATTGTTTTCTTGATTAATTAGATCCTCTGTGTTGCATAAGCTATGTGGCAATCTAACATATACAGTATTTCTAAGTTGAGGGTAACAAATAAAAAAAATAGAAGTTATGATTCGGTTGGCTGTGTTTGTTGGTTATACTGGTGCTTAATACAATACTTGCCCACACCCCTGCAGGTTCTTTTGTACCTCTGAACTGACAACAGACGCTACAATTATAAACTGAAATTGTGTGTCACGTTGCTGAACACACTGCCAGGAGTCAGATTTCTTATCATGTGACAATCACAAGGATAGACAAAACTACAAACAAATGCCTTAAATAAGCATTGTCTCATGTTATAGATTCGTGATGATTGATATCAGTAAGCGCTAAACTAACTGGCTAAGATATTGTTGATCATTTTACCACTCCTTAATAAAAGTCACCTTGTGTTTCAGCAGTAAAAATCTTAAATGTGCTGCTGCAGCAGTATAAAAAGGGTTTGCTTGAGAAAAAAACGGTAATTTGACACAGCACTACAGATATTGAACGTCTCTTGTAATATTTCAGGTGTAATTATTAACACTGGTGTTGTCTCGTTTATTTAGTGATTTAATATCTTACTCACTGGAATATCCTTGAACAAATCTGAAAATAATTCAAATGTAATTAAATAGAACCAATGTTGCCTAATCCTACCATATGTATAAATGACAATAAACTAATTTCTAATTAACTTTATTTGAGTGACAAAGTCATAAATCACTATTCATTTATGAATGCTTTCCAGTGGAGAACATGGCGCAGGGTGTTTTGCTTGTAGAGTGTGAAAAAGGAAGTTCATACTTTACCATGAGTTCAACGTCTGAGTTTGAACATGGACATGTGACTGAACCAGAGCTTGACCTGGTCAAAGCCAGTTGTAGATCTCCCCTCCCCCCTACTACTTGCAACCCTCTCTCTCTGTCTTTCTTACCCCCACCCTTGATCGCTTGTCTCCCCCTCCCTCTGTGTTGGGATTAAGGATTAAGGAGCGGTGGCAATATCAAAGGCCTGTCACCACAAGAGTTAATGGTGCATCACACGTGTGCATTCACACACACATACACACACACACACACACACACACACACACACACACACACACACACACACACACACACACACACACACACACACACACACACACACACATACAAATAAGAGACAGGTCCTGAAACATTAGACGGTGGCATTTAGAGATTTGGGATGGGGGTATTAACAGCACAGAAACAAAAGAGAGAATGTTACAGAAAGGGTTATAGGGTAGTCCAAGGAAAGCATGTGTGAAAGTGCAAATTTACAGTGTGGTTTTGAATGAGTGCTTGAGTGTGAGCATGGAGGTCAAATTCTTTAAGGCAACATGGGAGAAGTTTGTAGTTATAAGGGGTAATAATGAGAGCACTTATTCAACATGACACCCAATGTCATGGTGACTGGCAGTTCGAAAACAGAGTTTGCATACTGCTTCATACAAATACAAAATATATCCACACACATACCGAAAGCCTGGTTAACAGGTTGACAGTTCCTGTTGCTTCACTGATCAAACAATGGCAGCTTTATCACAGGCCTGACAAACAAGTCTGTGCCAAGAGAGATGAGGGGAGATTAAAAAAAAAAAAAAAAGAGTTCGAAAGAAAGGATCCAGACAAAGAGATCGAAGGGGCAGAAGCCTGTAGAAAAGCAGTCAACAAAACAGACCTGGCAAAAAAAAAAAAAGGAGAAGGAGAGAGAGAGATCCTCTTCAAACCTTAGAGCCGTACAGGGTTTTGTCTTCATAGAAGTTTCAACAAACTGTATTTCATTAACTGAGTTCAAACTGCCACCTGTGATGGAAAGTAGTTGCATGTGTTTATTTGCACATGTTGTCTGCACATGAATGTGGTGCACATTTGGGGCTGTGGTTGCTATACACAAATTTTGCGTGTCCGTCTATTTGTGTCAGAGCTGTTTAAAGTCTACGCTCCTTCCCGGCGTCTTGTACGTCAGGAAGTGATGAGCAAGTGTTTTGTCCCCCCCCGGTTTGACCCTGGAATGTACGGAGCCCCTGTAAGGACAGAACCTCTATTTGGAACAAGCCACCCTTGTGTTTCCCCTTCTCTTTCTCCTTCTGCATATCCTGCTTACCACGTCTCTCCAGGAAACGCTCCTCCTCCCTTCCTTCCTCCCTCCCTCCCTTCTTGCACCCTGTTACTGCTGTCTGGGCCTTTATCACTCCTCTGATTCCTTCCTCTTTCAATCTATCTGTTAGAATGAAATAGTCAGTGAGGGAGTATATGTGAGAGAGCATTGCTTATGTGCATAATGTGTTTGTGTGTGCGTACCTATGTATCTGTGTGTGTACATGGGTCTTTGTCTGCGCAAGTGTGTCTTTGTATATGTGATTAAAATTCTGTTGACTCTAGCAAGCTATCTTTGTGAGGGCTCCTATTGAGTCAGAGCAGGTGGGATGCTGCTACTACAGTCCTGCTAATCACTCCTTCCTCTGGGTGAATGACAGGGTCAGGCAAAGGGCAGCTGACATACAGAGAGCCCACTGTTAATGCCAGATAGAGGGAACAAGTAAATGGATGATGAGACACCTTGTGTACTTGTTAGACTATATTGAACAGCTTTGATAAGTGCATTTAGTCAGTGGTCCTATTTGGCTGCCATCACCCTATCAACTCCTTTGTGGATGTCTTGCTTTTGCGCGACTTACAAACTATAAGGTAATTTAACTTTAGTGTCTTTAAACCAAGGGCAAAGCCAAGTGCTTCACAGTACCTCCCATCAATCCTTTTTCTCTACAATATTTCTTGCACAAACTTTCTTTCACCCATGCAAACAGACAGACATTAAAGCTGTAAAACAATGGAAGTTAACAGACTAGCAAAGCTTTCAAGCATGAATGAAAGTAAACACCAATTTCAGTGACCAGATCAGAAATCAATTCAGCGTTGCCAATAGCCCAAAGCAACAACAACATTCTTGTTGCCACATCCGTAGTTGGAGTGTAAAATGTATCCATAAGTAACAAAGGAGATGTCAGTGACAATAAGACTGGACAAGGAAAGCTGTATAGCTTTTCCAAGCATGGAACCCATTACTCTAAGGAAGATATAATTTACCTAAAAACACTAAGGAGGATTTTAAAAAAAGGACTGATATTTACAAACGTAGTTCACAAATTTTCTTCTTTAAATATGATCTAGTTAATGACGGTTTGTCATGTATCTGGCTGTGTGATAGGAGAGATCTTGATAGACATTTCAAAGATGAGAGTTCTGTGAACACTATGACTATTGTCCTATCCATGGGACAGATAAGCTTCTGTCTTGCTGTGATAACCAGGCATATAGGCAGCACATTAACCCTTGTAGGTAGTAGACTGACTACATCAGGGAGCTAGTTACTCTTTTTCTTATTTTTTCTTTAAATCTGTGATTTTATATATCAGGACAGTAATTTTTGCTACTTTGTTTCGTTGATGCACTGTCACAGGCATTGATATTTGGTATTACAGCTATGCATTTTTTTCTTTAGCTGCTCCCAAAGATTATACTGTTTTAAAGATTGCTTAATTCAATGTAAATTCATTATCACAAGAATTCTGTTTTAAGTTTTCAGTTCCAGGATTAAGAACAAAACCTTTGCGGAAGAATCCTGGTGTTTTGATTTTTTAGATTTTTACTTGTGTATATAATGTACGCATACAAAATACAAACGTTTTTTTTTTTTATCTCAAGATTATTTATGGATTATTATTGATTAATGTTCAAACAATTCCATACATGCATTTCTGGACAAAACCGAAAGCACTTAATTAAACATAAAACAAATTGAACTTGTTTTATTTGAAAAATTTGGCTGTCTAGAAACTAACATATTTTTAAAAAAATGTAATTTCAGTATCTATATAACATATGTTTATGCTGTATGTATGTATGTTTATGGATATTTAACTACTTGGTGTCAGTGTAGAGGAAAGGGGGATGCAACATAAGGCAGATGTTAATGGCAAACACAGCTGTTTATTGTCAATAGTAATTCAGTTCAGAATAAAAGGTTGAAGAGATTCACGATCAAAGCAAATTACCACAGAAAAGTAAAGGGAGGTGGCAGCAAAATGTTAACATATCAAAACAAAAACAAACTAACTTTCCCTAAGGCAAAACCCTCCAAAAATAACTTCCTGTGGTAATAAACAAACCAATCAAAAGAAATAAAAAAACTCACTACAACTAACCCTTACTCAAACATTAAACAATCGGGCAGCAACCCCTACTAGCGTAAACTAGACATTAAGTTACCTTATGTGTGGTGCAAAACTAGATTGAAGTATGACATAAAAAAAAACATCATCATATCTTTCTAAAACCTGCTAAAACAGAAACTAGAACCTAATGCCTCATTTACAATTTGATTAATTAATCACACACAATGCTTGACTGAAAATTGCTCTACTGAAGCTGGAGGTGGTCTTAATATAGTGGAGGTCCCTTAGTAAGCAGGGGTGAAGGCAGAACAGACTATTGCCGAGCACCAGGATAACAAGATGGAGGCGGTGTCCAATGATGACTGGATGCAAGTCCTCCCAGCTGTTAGATGAGGGGATGCCCCCAGCAAATGAGCTCCTACAGCTAGTGGGAAGCACGGTCTTGGAAACAGAGAGGGGGGAATGTTCTGTAGATGACATCGTCATCTGACACGAAAAAAGCTAAAAACAACAAAACCCAACCACAATCATAAACGGGCCACCGACGACCGTGGACACAAATATTCGGAATAAAGGGCTGATAGGAATACAATACTTAATTTAAACAAGTAAATCGGAAGATTCTGATCTGATTCGGCTCATTCGGAAAGAAATTATATTCCGATCGAGAGGGGTGGTTTATGCTGAGCCTTTTTCCGAACTGCGTCCGTGCACATATTTATTCCGATCAAGACTTCCTGTTTGGGGTAGAATAAACCTCACTGCGCATGTATACCGCTCGTCCTCCTGCTCTCTCCTCCTGTAACGCAGGAGCATTATGCATTGCTGAGCCCATAGATTGATCACAGAGAACAGTAGAAACAAAAGTAGGGTTTTCAGAACCTGGTGCAGTTCCGTTCTTTAAAAGTGCCAAGTTTAATTTGCAGGGAAAAGTGCGAAAGTGCAAAGTGTAGCCACATCGACGTTTGTTTACAGCACAGGCGGAAGTACAACTGCTTCTTTTGCGGTTAATTTAGGGAAATTAGACAAATCTGCGCATGTCAAAATGCTGCTATTCTCATTAAAGCTTGGTGCATGTATACACACGTCATGATCGGATTATTGGATTTAGCATCCATATAAAAAGCGGATTCGGAATTTCCAATCCCTCCAATTTTTAATCTGATTAAGAAATTTTGCACATATAAACATAGCTAATGAAAAAAAATTCAAAGTCAAGAGGAGGCCTAACTCATGTGTCATAAGTATCCAGCTTTATATTTTCAGGATGGACTGTTGCTCGTTTCTGCCCCCCATTCAATAAAAACTACGGATAGACCAGCCAGACTGCTTTGTGACAGTGGAAAGAGATCAAGCCTAATCTCAGATTAGAAAAAAAAAAAAAAGTTCTGTAAAGTAAGTTGAGTTGCACAGTATTATTTCAAATACCTTGGCTAGCAACCAAGATGTTCTTAAGTCTGACAGGGATTGCAGTGCAGTTTTGTTGTGCGTGTCCCCGAGTATAGTAAGTACAGAGAGTTCATTGTGTCTTTTTCTCCCTGGGTGAGGAGGTGGAGCATTTGCGTGTGCATAAACGAGGGAGCGCATAACTTCCGCGGAAATCCTGCATATGTACATTGTAAGGCAGAGATGAAAGTCAGTTTGTTAAGTAGAAATCCATCTCCTTTTTCTTCCCTTCTGTCCCTCCCTCTTTCCATACCTCCTTCCATCCCTCTCCTCCTTCTTTTCCCTAGCACTGGTATTTTTTTTCCCTGTTCCCTTTCTCCCAGTCAGGCTTAGCGCCTGCTTACAGCTCCATTAAGGCTGCATGCGTGAAAATTGAGTAGGGGATCTTGTGGGTTTTGTGTCCTTGGAGATAACCAGTGTGTGGGAGGTGACAAAGGTAGCATAAGCCGCCTGAGTGTGATTGTGTGTGTGTGTGTGTGTGTGTGTGTGTATCCATGTGCATTGGTGTGCATGTGAGAAAGTCTGTTTTAAGTGCATGAATAGATTTGACAAACGGCAGTGTGGAGGGGTACGCATCTGTCAGTGTTGTTTGAAAACCAGAGAAGAGTCAATCTAAGTGAGTCACTCCACCTTGTGTTTGATCAGCTTGGCGTCTGCACTCTGTCTGCATCACGCTGCTGTGTTCAAGTAAGTCCAACAATGTCCATAATCAAAACATCATCGAAGTTGTACACAGTAGCAAAGAAGGATAAGATGAATATCAATGCAATGAATTGTAATAAGAGGCTCAGACATTTCGTAATAGCAAAAAAAACACAACATATTGACATATTACATATATATTGATTTTGCCCTTTGATAATTAGCTTAATATTGTTAAGTATTGTATTTTGATTTTGATGCATGTAAGGCTGGGTTTGTTGTTATGATGCCTCAGGTTCAGTACCACAACCAAAATGATATAATATTCAGAAAATATTTTTGCCCATATAACAAAAGAAGCCAAGCAAATGAATCTGTTTTTGGTGCTGATTTTACTCAAAGCAGCTTCCACAATATAGAAGAATACACTAGTTTACTCTAAATTGCACGTAGGTGTGAATGTGAGTGTGAATGGTTGTTTGTTTCTATATGTCAGCCCTGTGATGAACTGGTGACATGTCCAGGTTGTACCCCGCTTGGCCCTGTTTGACACCCAGCCCTAAATACAGTAAATCACAATACAGAATGGCTTGTATTGTATTTCATTGTTAACATGGTCAATATGTCATCATAGTACTGTAATGTGGTAATTACCTGTTGTAAAAGTAAAACAAAAACAAATGGATTATGCCTTTACTTGCTCCCACTTTCATTTACCCTTCTTTCACTCACCCCCCCACTGAAATGTAAACCTCTCTGTTATTTCTATCTCAGTAATGATAAACTTGGCCCTTCATCAGCACCACCATTGCTTTCGTCGTGGCCCTCATGTCCCCACTAGTTCAGGCTGTAATCTCTCTAAACAATCCCTCATAGCCCTGATTCACCATTAGCCTGTCGATAAGTCCAAATAATCACAATCAGGTATTAAGGAGCTAAAGCAGAAGGATCTGCAGCTGTTGGCCCAAGAGCTAATAATAAGGCCTCAGTGGGCCTTATGATGCAGGCTGAGCTGTATGATTTCTGGCTAAGTGTTGGACTACTGGCCAGCCTGAGCTAGAACAATCTGACGCCGGTTTATAGATCACACACATTGATTACTTTGTGTCAGGGCGCTAGTGCTACATATGTCACACACTACAGTCGCCATCACTTCTTCTGGTTTTCTTTCTGCCTTTCTCTTCCTTGAGAGAGTCAGCTAGTAAAGGTGTCAGTAGTTTTGCCACAGAGCCACAAAGTGGATTACATCACTGCCTCTGTTAGCGTTGCTCTGTCACAGGCCATCAGCATGTTCCTGACCTTCCAGTCATAGAATCAAAAGGCATAATCAATTATATTAAGTCCTCTGTCTCATCAACACACTGTATATAGGATTTAGATTTTTTTGCAAGTTTTTTGGTCTGTTTCATTTTCCTTTCCTCCAAAACATTAAAAAAATGGGGAGTATTTCTGGCAGTACACAGTCCCATACAGGACACATAAACAGGATTATGTAATAGGATGTGGAATCATATATCTATATAAATAATATATATAATCCATGGCACTCACATACTGCTGTATTCTCATTCTTTCAATCTGCCAGAATTTCCTGAAAAGTTCTGTAAAAGAAAGTGTGATCAGGTTTTGTATATACAAAGAATATACTGTATATTAAAAGAAGAAAGAGTACTTATATATCAAGTTTGTATGTGTTTGAATACAGCAATGTTAATTTGTGAACCAGAAATAAACAGATATTGAATGGATGAGGAGAGGAATAGACCAAGCTCAGCAGTGATTGAGAGGGGAAGAGAAGAGAGAGAGAAAGGCAAAAGAGAGAGAATAATGAAGAGAGGTGGGGGTGTAATTGCAGGAAAGGGGGATTATTAATTCCTCACTGTCCCCAGTCTGGAGACTCAGACCAAGGCTGTGGATAAGCAAAATGATATGGCTGTCTTATCACTGAGATAGTGTTGATGAGCGCAGATGGTTTAAATGTAGCAATAAACATTCATTCAACATCGCTCATTAACACTAACAACTTATTTATGCTTTGGCCCATATGGCTCCATCAATAAGTGTGTGTTGTGTGCATCTTTACCTCACTCTCATGCAGGGGTGCCCACACTTTTTTGGCTTGTGAGCTACCTCTAAAATGACCAAGTCAAAATGATCTAGCTACATTAGAATTGCTAAACATGTATTTATTCATATATATATACTGAGTATAGTTTATATACACAATATATGTTGGTGTACTTTGCATAACTGCATGAACCCATATGGCATAATACAACTGTACATTTTTGGTCTTACCTTACTCTGATGACTTGCACTGAATGGAATCAGCCAGGGATGCATAGTCCGGAGAGTAGCTGCTGGTAGCCAGATTCAAGCAGAATTCCAAGTGATCGTCAGTCATGGTGGAACGGTATTTGGACTTAATAATCTTCATGTGGGAAAAGGCTGACTCACATAAATAAGTTGAGCCAAATAGTGCAGTCAAGGAGGTAGCACATTTCCTCATCTTTGGGTACTTTGTGAGTAAGTTCCAGAACTGCCCGTGAGCCCTGGACATCAGCTGAATGTCAGCTTGTAGTGTCAAAATCTCATCCTCCACTCCAGACAAATTCAGGTGAAACAGCATTGCTATTTTGATGTGATTGAATCAACATCAACATCTTCCCAAAATGGGTAGCACATAAATGTAGCTCCAGTAAGCGAAAGTCTTGAAAGCGTTTGTTAAACTCTGTCAAACACTTGTCAATCTGCTCTGTGTTGCGCGTGCTGTCAATTTGTGCAAAATTCTGTTGCGTCTCCAGCTCTGACATAAGGTTTTGGAAGTTCCCAAACTCATGGCGCTGCAGCTTTGAGGACAGATGTTGCATTTTTCATTTGAAAGCATTAACTGAGATGATCTTATTGACCACTGTTCTTTCTTTTCCTTGCAGCTCTAAATTTCGCTCATTCAACATGTTGGTCAAATTGGTTAAAAATGTCTAGCAGCCACTGATTATCATTTAATTGGTTGTATTTTGCATGTTTGGTGACAAGGAGAAACTCCTTTATCTCCGGACAGAGCTCTCCAAATCTGCAGGAATTTCCCCAGACTAAGCCATCTCACGTCAGGGTGCAGCAACTGCGAGAGTCGGCCTTCTCCAGATGCGCACGGAACAGCCGTCTTTGAAGAGATCTAGCTCGAATGGAACACGCGATCTTTGTTGCCACATCCATGATCTCGTTCATGTTAAGCATTTTTTAATCGCATAATGCTTGTTGGTGTATTATGGAGTGGTAATTAAGGAAGTCGGGGAAAACATCGTCCTCCCTGCACTTGGCAATGAATCCATTTGAGTGGCCGACCGTAGCGGGTGCACCTTCCGTGGTGATTGACACCAGTTTGAACACAAGAAGCTGTGTTTTCTCAATAAAGTTTTTGAAAGACTGAAAGATGTCCGCTCCTCGCATGTGTTCTTTCATGGGCAGTATTGTTAACAGCTCATCTTTTGCAGTCATATCTGTGAACACCATCCGAATATAAATGCACAACTGTGCTGTATTACTTACGTCTCACGACTCGTCCAATTGCAGTGAGAAACACTCGCAGTCCGCAATGTCCTTCCAAAGCTGCTGTGTCAAATCCTCGGCCATGACTTCACAGTGCCGTGTAACTGTATTTCGTGATAGCTGGAGAGCTTTAATTGAAGATAATATTTCTGGTTTGTTTTTAAAGTCCCGAAACAAGGAGTCAGCTGCTCCAATCATTTATCATCTCCCCATCTTGGAAGGACTTCTTGTGCTTAATTATGGTGTGACTCACCCGTAACAATGCTTCGGTAGCTGCCTTAGCTTTTGAGGTCGGCTGTGTGAAAAATGACTGCTGTCCGGACAACTGTGATTTTAGTTCCTTACCTTTCTCTGTCTGAGTTCGCTTTTTGTCTTACTTCTTATGAACGGTCCTAAAGTGCCCCTCCACATTTCCTTTCTTCGAAATAGAAATGGTAGATTGGCAGATCTGACAAACGCACTTTTAATATGACATTGTGAAAAAAAAATCCTCCTCCCATTCCATATGGAAGTGGTATTTTTTTGGTTTCTTACCTGGTCCAGCTCCCCCACTCATTTGTATACCCTTTCTTTAGTAATCAATTGGAAGGCTTCCTAGCTCTCTGGAGATTTGCAGTGGTATTCTATGTGTGGTTGACTGCGCAAGCGTGGGGACCCCTTGTGTTAGAAAAGATGAGAACCCTGACTTACTGCACTGTACGTCAATCAAGTGACAAATGTCATATTGAGGATGAATGGTTGGCTAACATCTATTTTTTTTTTTTTTTCAATTCCATGCGATCTACCCACACTATCTTTGCGATCGACCGTTAGATGATTCAATGGATATTTTCCACACTTGTGTCGTGTGGTTACATTGTAAAAATGCATTGTAGTGTTGGAGCAGATATTAAAGAGTATGTGAAATAGACAGCCCCTTAGAGTTTCACATCCAAAAAATAATTGGTATTAGGTTTGAACAGAACAAACTTTAACTGTGACATCAAGCCGGGCAGAAAGCGACACCCACCCACCCATCCATCCATCCATCCATTTTCTACCGCTTATCCTGTTAGGGGTCGCATCTTCGGGTGAAGGCGGGGTCGCCCTGGACAAGTCGCCAATTCATCGCAGGGCTGACATATAGAGACAAACCACCATCAACACTCACATCCACACCTACAGGCAATTTAGAGTGACCAATTAACCCCCCGTTTGCATGTTTTTGGACTGTGGGAGGAAGCCGGAGTACCCGGAGAGAACCCACGCAGACACAGGGAGAACATGTAAACTCCACACAGAAACGCCCTGACCTGGGAATCGTGAACACCATCCGAATATAAATGCACAACTGTGCTGTATTACTTACGTCTCACGACTCGTCCAATTGCAGTGAGAAACACTCGCAGTCCGCAATGTCCTTCCAAAGCTGCTGTGTCAAATCCTCGGCCATGACTTCACAGTGCCGTGTAACTGTATTTCGTGATAGCTGGAGAGCTTTAATTGAAGATAATATTTCTGGTTTGTTTTTAAAGTCCCGAAACAAGGAGTCAGCTGCTCCAATCATTTATCATCTCCCCATCTTGGAAGGACTTCTTGTGCTTAATTATGGTGTGACTCACCCGTAACAATGCTTCGGTAGCTGCCTTAGCTTTTGAGGTCGGCTGTGTGAAAAATGACTGCTGTCCGGACAACTGTGATTTTAGTTCCTTACCTTTCTCTGTCTGAGTTCGCTTTTTGTCTTACTTCTTATGAACGGTCCTAAAGTGCCCCTCCACATTTCCTTTCTTCGAAATAGAAATGGTAGATTGGCAGATCTGACAAACGCACTTTTAATATGACATTGTGAAAAAAAAATCCTCCTCCCATTCCATATGGAAGTGGTATTTTTTTGGTTTCTTACCTGGTCCAGCTCCCCCACTCATTTGTATACCCTTTCTTTAGTAATCAATTGGAAGGCTTCCTAGCTCTCTGGAGATTTGCAGTGGTATTCTATGTGTGGTTGACTGCGCAAGCGTGGGGACCCCTTGTGTTAGAAAAGATGAGAACCCTGACTTACTGCACTGTACGTCAATCAAGTGACAAATGTCATATTGAGGATGAATGGTTGGCTAACATCTATTTTTTTTTTTTTTTCAATTCCATGCGATCTACCCACACTATCTTTGCGATCGACCGTTAGATGATTCAATGGATATTTTCCACACTTGTGTCGTGTGGTTACATTGTAAAAATGCATTGTAGTGTTGGAGCAGATATTAAAGAGTATGTGAAATAGACAGCCCCTTAGAGTTTCACATCCAAAAAATAATTGGTATTAGGTTTGAACAGAACAAACTTTAACTGTGACATCAAGCCGGGCAGAAAGCGACACCCACCCACCCATCCATCCATCCATCCATTTTCTACCGCTTATCCTGTTAGGGGTCGCATCTTCGGGTGAAGGCGGGGTCGCCCTGGACAAGTCGCCAATTCATCGCAGGGCTGACATATAGAGACAAACCACCATCAACACTCACATCCACACCTACAGGCAATTTAGAGTGACCAATTAACCCCCCGTTTGCATGTTTTTGGACTGTGGGAGGAAGCCGGAGTACCCGGAGAGAACCCACGCAGACACAGGGAGAACATGTAAACTCCACACAGAAACGCCCTGACCTGGGAATCGAACCCAGGAACTTCTTGCTGTGAGGTGACAGTGCTAACCAAGGCACCACTGTGCCGCCCAGACAGTGATGTCCACATATTAAAATTGAGCTGACAGGCTTCATCAATAATATAATAATTATAATAATAGCAACAACAACTACAACAATGATAATGATAGTAATAATAATGCTAATAATAGTAACAATGAAAGTACCAGTGATTGTAGTTAAATACTCTTAACTAGGGATGTTAATGATTCACTGAAAGTGGTTTGAAATTGGTTTAAATTACGTGATTTGTCCATTTAATTGCAACATCAACTACTGATTTGTGATACACTTACGGCATATGGTGGTGATGTGATATGCCGTGACTTTGCTTTAAGATATCACACCACCCCATGGTAAATTGCAACATCCAGTCACTCAATGAGGGGAAGAACAGTAAAATGAAATCAGTTTTGACTGCGGCTGTAGGACCAGGATGCTGTTGCCAATATGTCAAGGAATATCTAAAAGGGAGGGGTGGAGCGAAGGAGTTTTTTTATTTACATCATTTAGCCTGTAAAAAAACCCCTCTAATTCTTACATTTGAGATACCAAACCAGTCATTTTACTTGATGATGACAATATATTAGTACTGTCAATGTGTGGACTTGCCATAAGATATTGTACTAAAAAGACATACAGTCAAAGCCAATGTGCAGAAAATTAAATGACTTATTATAGATTAAATAGTGAAACATAAAGCAATGGCTGCGAATTTATAAATAGGTCAGCTATGTCTTGGGGTTTGATCTTGGTCTTAAGGCCAAAACGAAATATGTTAAATATGGTTTGTTAAGTCTCTAACCCCCAGCAGCATATTCTTGTAAAGTCTTTTCTTAATCACTGTCTACAATCATCTTCTTTTTGCTTATTCTGAAAGTCTTTGGCTATAAATTGCCATGAGAATTCCACAACCAAAGACAAAGTTAATGCACTTAGATCAAACACAAGATCAAACAATTCACTTACCTGGGATATTTACAATCTTTCTATAGAGAAGGCCTCGCCTGAGGAAGCCTTCAAAAAGAAATGCTGTACGCTGTACTTTATTGTTTCATTGCTTCCTTTCGGTGCTCTATTTGGGAATTTTCTGGGAGGCAGCCTTTGGCCAGTTTGTGTGTCATTCCCAGCCACTCCCAGCGCACAGACGGCAGGACATAATAAATTGGTCACATCTCTGCAGATCAACACACCACCACACACTTCTACAGGACCATTAAAGATGACTGAGAGGTATAACTTGTAAACACTTATATAAACACTATAACCACAAAAAATCGCGACAAAAACTTCCAACAATATGGTGATTTTCTATGCTAATTTTGGTAACAAAGACTTTCCAAATCTTCTGATCATCTCCCCACATCTCTGTCTGCCTCAGCTGTCTGTTGACCTGCTTTGCCTAACACCAGTCCAAGCTGGACAAGCAAAATGCCATAAAATGACTGAAATCCCCCCAAAAGCTGATAGTACAGGCTTATGTGCTCCAGTGAGAGCTAGAGGGAATTAGAGAGAGAGTGGAGTCATTTCATTGTACAATTTAAATTAAAATACTAGAATTATATATATAAAGAGACTCGGAAACATACAATGGAAGCAGGGGAGATGTAAAGATAGAGTTAGTTATTGAGAGAGGTAGTGGTAAAGTATTCCATCACACTGATGCTCCATTCTTTCTCTTGCTTTCATTCCTTCCACCTATCTCCATACACTAATTCCCTGTATGTTTGTTTTCCTCCCTTCTAATGTTCCTTACTCGTCCATCCATCCATCCATTCTCTCATCCCTCCCACTATCTGTCAGTTAGCTTGGTAAACTTTGCGTTCTCTTATTGTTTTTCCAGGGGAAAGTTCCTCTGCTTTTGATTAAGCCCAGGGCCCCATTTTAATACCACAAGCGCCCCCCCCCCCCCCCAGAACACACTTATACACACACACACACACACATTTAACCAACGTCGTACACTGTATGTTGCTCTTCTGTTAAGCACTAGAGTTGTTTGGTTTTTGTAACCAGATACTATATCACTGTCAAAATAATCCACCTTAAATGTCACTGTCTATTTTGTACTGCATGCACTCTATATACTCTGTATATATTGATGTATACACACTACATACACTAGGAACATACATACAAATACACAGACACAGACACACACACACACAAAAGTGCTGGTTTAGGAGGCGGCTAGCCGCAGCACATGTTTGCCAGCTGTTTGTTGTCCCCTGAGGTGTGTGTGTGGGGTGGGGGTTCAGCCATCTGACTGACAGGTGAGGAGTTTTGGGGCTGCGAGTCACAACACAGCTGGCGCAGCTCAGATGCAGAAGAGTGACAAAAATCCTCTGTGTAATCGTTGTGTGTGTGTGTGTGAGTGAAAGTTAATTTTTTATGGTTTCCCCATTGCCCCTCATCCCTATTTTATGTGTTTGAATAAGAAAAGGTTGTCTTTAGGGTGGCCATGAACAAATGTGAAAACAAATGTGTCAAATGTGAAAAAGACAGATGAAAGCATGGTCCTCATTTCCTCTGTTCTTTGTTGCTTTAATTACTCTTCTTTTCACTTTTTATCAATGTCTGTCTCACGTAGCACTGCAAGTTGTCATTCAATGCCTTCCTTTCCTCAGACTTCACTCTTCATATGTTTAACCCT
>KV751317.1:22820207-22831635 GCA_001698575.1 Mola mola | reverse complement strand
TCCGGCCATTGTGCAGCCGTATTTATTTGGGCTGGAACAGCGGTTATGCAGACATACTGGCCCTGCCTGCGATTGGGCCCCCGCCCCAGATGACGCCTTAAAGCTGAGTAGAGATGGAGGTTGACAGGGTAATAATGCTGGTGTCAACACCACTTACAGGATAGTTATATCAGTATCAGCTCAGCAGGGGGACAATCACACTCTGTTAGGCAGGGTCGTGAACCATGCTGGGGGCCCCCATTTTCAGCCACAAACACACACACCGAACACTTGGCACCTGCTAATGAAGCAATTTAGACTTATACGTGATAAAAATTCTCTTCTTTTTTAATATTCACCGCCACACACTCAAATGTTGCTGTTGCTTTTTAAGCTAATTCTTTGTGAGTTTTATGTGTGACTGTCTCTTTTGATTCTTCCAAGCAGTTTGTTACTGCCCAAGTGTTACTTACCTGGCACCCTAGGGGAACATATACTGTAGAATATATGTACTTGTGCAGAAGGGTTTTGTTTTGGCTTTTATGTCACGCTGTGTCTTCTGAGTTCTTAAAAAAATCGTGACATGAAATGTACCTGCCACCTTTGCCATATTCTCTTACATCACCAAACCACCAAAATACTATACATACTTTGGGTTTGTCTGTTAAATGATCACACAAATATGTAACAGTAGCCTCAACAAGCTAAGTTCATAACTCTTAGGAGAAAGTCATTCTAAATTCCTATGATTAAGCATTTTGGTTATTCTGAATGAGTTCACCCATAATATGTCAAACATAACTTCAAAGTTTAGAATGTTTTAGCTAAAATCTGAATGTTTTTTTTATGTGCCATTTTTACCACATGCATTTATGTAATTGGTTTCTCTCAGATTCCATGTTTTTACTCATGTCACTTCAGGAAATTTTTACAATAGGCCACTGGAAAGGCCAGTTTGAAATAATATATCCCTTCCTTGGGCACTACCTCTGGGCTTACATCTTTATAATGTACTTGTCTCTTACTGTAGCACATTTGGAATACCCTGTTGACTAAGATGGTATTTTTGGATAAAACATATCTCAAGAAACAAATAAAGACCCAGGGAATGAAAAACGTACTGTATAGATGTGTCAGACAGTTCCTCAGTAATCTGCACTGATGGAGCAAAGAGGTGATTTGGGGTATAAGAGGATCAATAGAAGGGATAGAGAGGTTAAGGTGTTTAAAAGAAGAGGGGGTTATACATGAACTTCAGGTCAGCCACATAGACCCAAAACCTCCATTCAACACTCGACCTCTCACTATCACCCCCTCCGTGCATTCCCTGGGAGTTAATACATTGTCACTTAAACCATAACCCCTATCTCCCCATCTCCCACTTTCTTTTTCTCCTTTTCCTCTCCTCCAGGCTTGTAATCCCCCCTCCCTCCTCTCTTTGCTCCTCCCTTCATCCTTCCCCCTCGCTCCTCTTCTCGTCCTCCTCCTCCTACCCTCAATCTCTCACTTTTCATCCCATTCTTCCCCTCATCTCTCAGCATCCCTCTCTCCTGGGTCTTCTTGCCATGGTGTGGTGCTGTTGGCAGAGCGTGGGCGCAGGCGGCACACAGACGGGAGCACAGATGGGCAGCAAGCTGTGCGGGGCGGCCAGGCACACCTGCTCCACGCACACACAAACACATACATACAGAGCCTTACTCTGCCACCTCGTCACACAGCCTGCCTGCCTGCCTGGCACAGTTTTACAGGGACACAAACACAAATACACAAAGACTCTCATGTATGCATACATACTTGCATACATTCAGTTGCAAATCCCTCCGTGCATGCAAAGACTTGCACATACATAGATTTGGACATGTATTTGTACTGTATACGGTATGCAAACGGTTATTTCTAAAATCATATAGTACACTATTTCATCATAGAATATTTTTGATCACATCATCATTATTGTGCTCTAATAAATCTACAAGATGTTAAGTTTCATCTCTAAGTTTTTGCTTTGGAAAGAGTAAACATTGGAAAAGGTCACATTCACACCACATGGGGATCTGCATTTTTGGATAAAAATTCGAATGCACAGACACACGCACAGCAAATACTAGCGATGAGAAAGACTTCTTAACATTGGAACAGAAATATACCCTCATATGACACAGAATTAAATTATTAAAATATAAAACAGAGAAAAAATATATAAATAAAAAACAAAAATTAATGGAGTAATGTCCAATAAAAGAACCGAATGAACATCTGTGTGGGATAGCCGGGGGGATTAGGAGGGTTTGGAACATTTTAAGCGCATTAAGGATTAAAAAAAGGTCAGAATGTTTAGCAACATACCGATAAACCTCTTAAGCGAAACCCAATTGGGAGGCTGTACAGCATTATCCTGTGTTTTGGGGAGGGAGGGTTGACATTTGTTCCAACAAGGATGTTTGCGAACATCAGTCTGTCCTTATACACATAGTTACGCACGTACATGCACCCACATTTGGACACTATGTGGTTTGATTGGGTGACAGAGTTCATTAGCTCACTTGCTGGTTTGTGTGTTGATTGTAGGAGTGTGCTTGCCTGTACTGCATAAACTCTCAAATGACCAGCAGTGTTTATGCGTCTGTCAAACAGGGGTGTGCCCCTGCGGAGCCGACTTGTTACTTCTCTTCTTCTTTTATTTCATCCAAGTTTATAATTGTAGGCTTGTCTATTTCCATACATAAAGATAGCTAATATGTGCATTTTCTGTTCTATATGTAACAGTAACGTGCATGACAATTTTAGGTCATGTTTGAATTTATAATCTGGGCTTTTTTCATCTGACCTGGCTGTTTTCTCGCTACGACAATTGACAGGCCTATAACAATTGACCCCTATCACAAGTCGGTCAACAGCACAGTCGAACAGGTCACCTAGCCAAAGCCAAATAGGAAACCGACAGATAGATGATGGACTGGTTGATTGTTTGGAGGGATGGCTTATAATCAGTTAGGGATTTGTTGATTTTTAACCCTACGTGCAGGGTGAAAAATCTGTCTCACTGTTCTGGCAGTAAGAGTAATAATACAAACACCCTCAACAAACATTTGACGCTGTAGGCTGCGACATACTTCTAGTTACTGTAGCCTGTGTAGCCAATGACTGTAGCCTACTCCATTGCTGTATTTGCACCATTCTTGTGCTGGTAAACTGCAAAACAAAGACTTATCTGGTGGTGATCAGTATATGTGTTTTGTGGAAGTTCATTGTCAGCAGCAGACACATTATGATAAAAGAAACATTATAGAATCTATAGGCCGCATTGCAATAACACATTGCAATTTCTCATTTTGATTATAAAAGTTAGACTGCTCTATATAGGCATATAGGGTCCAACATAATCTAGAATTTAAAGTTAAGAGAATATTTTAGATCCAGATCCATGAACCTGGTATTTTAATTTAAACTGAGGGCATTAATAATTATAACTAAATGAAAAAAAACAACATTTTAAATATCCAAAACATTAAAAAAGAAACAAAGTTACAATAGATTTATAATAATGATGATAATGGAGGCAATAATCATCATCAATTTAAACAAAACACCGTTATTAAAATGTTGATTGTCTTCTGTTACGTCTGCTAAAATATTGTTAAACGTTTTCAAAACAAGTTTCTGTGTTATGGTATTGACTTGGGGAACCTGAAGGACCAGGTATTCTTTAGAGTTAATGCAGTGTAATTTTAATTTGTGCATGAAAGAACACATGAAATATATTAAGGCAGTTTGTTTTTGCTTTATATATAAACAGAAGGCAGACCTGTTCTCTTCTGACTCCTAATGACCGCCATCCAACTTGCTCATAAAGTGAACAATGATACATTGTAATATTAGCAATGTAAACTAAGAACAGAATGGTAGGCTGCATCAAGAGGGTTAAGACAGAAAGCAGGAGAATGTAATTCAATTACATCACTGTATTCCATAACAGATCAAATAAAAGGTTGAGTGGCCAGTTTTAATTCTGCTAGTACGTGCCCTGTTCTAAAAATACATTGATAATTGCTTTTGGATAATTTATTTTCTCTATTTATATAGCTAGAAATTATGTTTAAAAAAGTATCTCTCCTGACCCACTATGTATGAAATTAGTTTATTATAAATGACACCACTGTAAATACGCATTGCAACACTTATATTCTTAACATCTCATATTTACTTATATTTCAAAGATAGGGTGACTTTAGCTTTCACTGCTATGCTACTATGGAGAGGGACGTGGATGGCAGGTTAACAAGCAGGATGCACTTGCATAATGCGCAAACTCCTCACCCCTCCCAAATCACTTACTGAGAGTAACAGACCATTGATCAACAGAACAGAAGGTACTAAAATGGGAAATAGTAGTTTTAAACAGAGTGAATAGATAATGTGGTTTTGATGGATGGATGAGAATGATTAGAGGTACTTTTCCAGTGGAAGACCAGAAGAATTTAACAATGTAAATACAGTATATGTTCTTTTTGAATCTGTAGGATAACTAATAATTACCTTCTTCACATGGGAAATACCAATAACTAATAATTTGAAATGTTTTATTTTAAAAGTCTGAACTCTCGTGGACTTTGTATTCCAAATTTCAATATTGTTTTCTTCATCTGAAACTATACAAAACAATCAATAGCAAAATGTGGAGTTGGTAGGGTGGCTTAATTGCACAGTTATTGCAAAATAACAATATGTGATTAAGTGTAGTATCTAAATCACAAGAAGATGCAATTCTTATTATTATTATTATTATTAGTAGTAGTAGTAATAGTAGTAGTAGTCGCAGTAATAGTAGAAAAAGGTCAAATATGTGACCGAACAGTGTAATAATTAAGCGCTGCAGAGGTGCAATAGGCTCACAATGAACAGGGTGTGTTTAAATGTGGCGATAGATAGATTGTGAAAGGGAGGGAACAAGCACATCATAATAGACTACTGTATGTCAAACCCATGATGATTGGATTATGTTAAGTCT
This sequence comes from Mola mola, assembly GCA_001698575.1. Taxonomy (NCBI): domain Eukaryota; kingdom Metazoa; phylum Chordata; class Actinopteri; order Tetraodontiformes; family Molidae; genus Mola; species Mola mola. Next base: position 22,826,648 of record KV751317.1, on the reverse strand, counting down.
AGTGAAGGTGTTGAGATTTGTCCTGGAACCTGTAGGAACTTTGACAGCAGCCATGATTAATCTGCAACCATAAAGAGGCACTAGTGGACTGAAACTCAAAAGCCCCACAGCAAGCCTCATTGTGTTGTAAAGCAATGGTTTCCAACCCCGTTATTGGTGTGCCAAAGATCACAGGGGTCCACAAGGCTTTGTCCATGTTGAGGTCAAATTCACTCAAAAATATAGATTTCGAATTAATAAATCATTGTTTTAGTGTGTCTGCGTGTGCGCGTGCACCGGGAGGATTGGGGTAGGTCAGCTTTTCTTCGATACAAATACAGGGGACCACTGTCTTAAAAGAATATGTTAGCAAACATTTAATCATCTTTTATACTGCATACAAATTTAGTCACATTATTAAGACAGGTTTGTCTGCCAATCCCTAAAAAATGATCCCTATCTTTAAATTGGGAAGTCAATTTCTGACCTGAAGGAAATTTTAATCAAGTTCTGTGGAGAAGCTACATTTTCTGCTCATAACTGTGGGATCCCATTGTCTGAGCTTTGGGGTTAACTGATGCACGGAACCATGTAGAGTCTTTTCAATTCAGTGTCAAAGTGGACTGAGGCTGTAAGACTTTCAAAACCAGGTGATGTCATACTTGCCAAATCAGGTCTTATGGACAAAGGCTTTAACGTAGAGAAAACACCGGTATGCGATGATTACAGTGTTTTGGTTTTTTTTGTTTGTTTGATCGTTTGTTTTTAAGGACTGTCAAACATTGTTTTCAAAAAAGTAGGAACCACCCTTACGGACCTATACATGCTCTTATTCTTGCATTATCAGATCACATTGTGGATACGCTGCATCTATCTAAATGTTTCCATTAATTTGTTTGTTTAAGGTTGCTGGAGCATAGACCTCAAGGTGTTAGGTACAGATGAGGTGGCTAGTGGTGGAGGTAGAGAGGCAATGAAGGGGTGGGCTGCAGGAGTATGATTGGGGTTGCTGAAGGGAGGGCTTTGGGGGGCTGTGGCAGAAAGATAAGGACTGGATGTGTGGTTATGTGGCTAGAAAGGGGATAGGGGGTTGTGGCTACTGTTGTAGTCTGCAGCTGGCAAAGCTGTGATAACCAGCAGCTAGACCTCTTCTGACTAACCTCCCTCTCCCCCTGTTTTCCTCACTTCTATCCTGAGCTACAGTATATGATGCACTGTTGAACTCAACAGTGGCACTCGTTTTCAATAGATGATATAGTGCTGTTCCTAACTCACTAAGGAGCCTGATCTCAGAAAACTTCAGGAAGAACTGTTGAGGGATCCATTATTTACCTGCATCATCTTACTTGTACAGTCACCAGTTCAGATTTCCAGTTTAATAAACTTTTTTCTCTACACAGATACACAGAACATATTAACATATTTCTCTCAGCATGGTATCTGCTGTAAACCAACATGTCTGTTTTACTAATGAAGTTTGGCCACTTGGGGCCTCAGGCTAATGTTAAGAACAGCAGTGTGACTGTTTGACTTACAGTGTCTATCTGCCATGATCCTTAGTTTTCACTCTTGGTCTTTCACACCTTGGCATCAGCATTACGTAATGGGATCATGACAGGCAGGTGTTAGCCAATTAAAGGAACAATAAAAACTGCTCAAAATGAGATATGTCAATATTGAAAAACATTTTTTCTCTCAGTAAGATACACAGCACATGATTCCGAAGTGGGTGATATGTGGCATTTGACTTCCAAAAAAGATATCCCTAATTTAACAGTTCCATGGTGTGAATTTCATATGTCTCTTAGGTCCCAGTTCAGTGTAACTGGAAGGCCCGAACTTGTTCTTGTAATGAGAAAAACAGATGTTAATTTCTGTTGTTTCTTTATTGCAGAATATTGTAAGTAGAAAGCAAGCTTTAAACTTAAGTCAATTTGGAAAATTCTAAAGTGTTTTAATAAGTTGAACATGTACGTATCGGTATGTTTACCTTCCACTGTAGTCCGGTAGCGGGTTTGTGGCAGCAAAGTACCCCATCACACAGTAGATGCATATCTAAATGCATATCTACTGTGTAATGCATATCTCACAACTATCTTGTGTGTGAGAAATAGAGTATTTACGATAGTGTAGAGGACTGTGGTGAAATATTACACAATGATAAAAGTAGGGTGTTTTTTTAACAGTTTTCATTGGCCATCATATATGTTTACGCTCAGTGTGTATCTCAATGTTTGTCCACGTATGAATATGTGACTATACATGCCTGTGTGTGTGTGTGTGTTTAAAAGTGTCTGGGTGCGTGTGCAGCGGGGGCGCAGCCTCATATGTTTGGAGTGAGTGCCGTCAGTTAGCTGGAATGTGGCGCTACCGCCAATGTTAAGATGGCTGCCAAGCTCTAAGATGGCTGCCAGGATTACACCCAGCCAGTGAGAGACAGAGAACGAGATATTTTGCATGAATAAGAGAGAAAAAGAAGCTCTCTTTTTATTTCAGTGGTCTTTCTGTCTTTCATTCTGGCCCTTGTCTGTCTCGCCTCTCTCTGTGGATAAGCAGTGCTTGGTAGGCAGCGAGACAGGTCTGTTATTGTTTCTGCTCAGTAATCTCTGGCTTAGTGTGGCTGAAAGGCAAGTGCTGCTGGCAGGGGTCTATGTGCTCTGTTATCACCTACAGCCTGCAGATAAACACCTCCTGTAGTTAGCTTGCTAGTTTGCTATCTAGCTAGCAACAACCTAACAGGGCCTGAATAGATGGCTAATAATATTAACCCCCACACACCAGTCCTGAACGTTGATCTTATTGGTGGTCACAAAGATGGAGGAAATACATAGCCATCTAACATGTGGTACATATCAAAGTCACTGTTAGCATCTTTATATGGCCTGGATGATAATGCTATACCATATATTATATCGCTAATCATGACAACCATGAAATAGTATCACAATAATCATGACATCAAAACCTAGTATCGCAGCATCCCGTTCCGGACCTTTGCTTGAGAAATGTGTTTCTATCTGGACTTCTCTGATTTTTAATTGAATACCCCAGCTTTATATTTTGGCAGTGCTCATTTTACAAAATGTCATCTCTTACCCTCGTCGTTCAGCCGGCATTGCCTCCAGCTCTAATTGTTGCCCTTGTTTGCCAAGACTCGGCATGATTAAAGCACTAGTGCTTCATAACAGAGGCATGTGAGTGTTTGTGTTGCTCTGCTGTCATTTGATCCCAAAAGGAGGAGTTTTGCCTAAACTTTAACACACCGACTATCCCTTGGGTCATCCTTTTTAGGGCCTGCATGTTTATGTATTCATATTTGTGTGTGCATCTCCAAGCAAGGATTACAGTATGTACAAGTATGAAACAAAGTTAAAGAAGAGAGAGTGCATTTGTGTGGATATGTGTTTGTGCATACATGTGTTTGTGTGTGTAAGGTGCTTTGTTTACGCAGACTAAATCCCTACCAACAAGAAGGTATTAAATAGGATTAGGGCAAGGGATAGGATTGTGTGGTTAGATACTAAATGGCACAGCAGCAAACCGTAAATTATTGTACCTTAAGTCAGGAAGACAGAGGTAGATGAGGGAGAACATTCTTAGATATGTGTGAATTACACGTACACACTCAAGATTTATACTACACCCCTGCACATACTGCAAGTCCACTTTTTTTCGTCTCACGTCTCAAATATTATGTTCTTGGCAGCAAAAACACATACCTATGATTCAGCATGACTTTGTTCACTTAGTAGAATCTTTGTTGCTTTTTTAGTGTTCAAACTAGACCCATATCATTTATCTTTCTCTACTCTTTACTCCCTTTTGCTGTTTCTTCGCAGAATCTGGACAATCAGATAGCTCCAGCCAACAGGGGGACACAGACATCAAACCACCGCCCAATGGTAGGTACACATACACACACACTCTCCCTCTATCTGTCCAAACTCTGTGTAATATTAGCATAGTACAATTGATGCTGATTGGTCTTAATATTTTCCTTTTTGTTTGAATAATCCAATGCATTTCTGTTATAGTGGTTTTCCTCTTTTTCTGAGGCCTTTGTGTATGTTTTTGTCCTGATCACAAGATGTTTTTGTACAGGGCACCTGAGCTTCCAGGACTGCTTCGTCACCTCAGGGGTGTGGAACGTTGCTGAACTGGTCAGAGTGTCACAGAGTGAGTGGTGAAAAATAAGGGACCTTGACAATCAAGCAAGAACTATTTGTGTATATACAAGATTACGATTTTGATAGTATTTGTATATTAAAGTAACCATTTCTCCTCGTCAGCTCCTGTAGCCACAGCATCAGGTCCTAACTTCTCACTGGCTGATCTGGACAGCAGTCCTAGCTACTACAACATCAACCAGGTCGCTCTGGGGCGACGCTCTCTTACCTCCCCTCCTTCCACCAGGTACATAGTCCCAACTGTGGTTCCACACTCAACTGCAATGCACAGGTCCACCGATATTCGTGTTGCCCGGGAAACACTAGTGCCTATTATAAAAGTCCAGCTGTCCGCCGTTAGTAGAGTCTCCCGTGGGTGAAGTCACCATGTGGCAGTGGTAACGCTACCTTGGTATGTGATTCATTGTGAAGCTAAGGGCAGATTGCAAAGAAGTGTGATATCACAGTAATATCTGCCAGCAATATATCGTTTCTTCCTTGCTGGCAAGTGAAGTGTGCCAATTCATTGAGGTTTCTTGTTATAAATTGTATTTAATACTCCAGTCATGGAATCTTTCCCGAACCTCTTCTTATGTGTGTGTACGTCCCTCTCTGTCAGTTGCTCTCCTCTTTGTCAATGTGTGAGGGCTCTCAGTTTTTTTTCCTCTTTTGTGTCTTTCTTAACTTGTCTCTTACTCTCCTCTTACCTCTGTCATCTGCTGTCACTTTAGGTCTGAGGTGGAGTTGTACGCAAACCTTCCACGGAGGTAGTTATAAACACCTACAAGAATTTAAACTAATGAGACATACATGCTGAAAACACACACACAAACTGATAGAAAGAGAGAGTCTTAATGTCTTTGCCTTCTAACCTTTCTGACTGTTTCCTCCTTTTTCATTCATAGTTTTGACATTTTCTTGTGCTCTGTTCTGCTCAAAAACTTTGAAACAGTATTATTGTTCCACTAATTGTATCCACTAATGACCATCTTACATGAAATGAGTAAGATAGAAGCAGTACACTGTAACTCTAGCAAAATGCTAATTTTATTTTGACTTGGCTGTAACACTGAAATCCCTTGAGAATTTGTTTGATGCAAAGACAAGCAAAGATGCAAAACAAGATCTTTAAATGCTCAAGATCTTGTTTATATTAATAAAAGGTGCTTTATGTTTTAGCAAAAAATTATCTGCTAATTTTAGTATTTTTCATGCCTTCTCTCTCCTTTCTTTTTGCCTCCGACCTTTCATCTAACCTGCATCATCCAACATCCTCTCCATGGCATCAGCTCCACCAAGAGGAAGTCATTAGATGACAGTGAGCTGGAAAGCCCTACAGATGATGTTTTCTACCCTGGACGTTCACCCGCTGCCAGCTCGTCCCAATCCAGTGCGTGGCCCAATGACATGGATGCAGGTACCCCCTATACCACCCCCACACACAGTCACCCACTAAGCAAGCATCATGAAATGCTGTCACACTTGATCTTCACTGCCTGATCCCACTCTACCACCACCAAATTCCAAACAGATTCCTTTGTCTTTGTTTCTTCTCTACATTCCCTACTTCCACCATCTAACCCTCTTGTGATATTCATATGTCTGAACTCTCCTTTGAAACCTCTTACTGACCCATCTATCCTTAAGGATACAGTTGTATCTCAGCCTGACCATACTACACCTTAGTGAACACAGCTACACCCAAGAATGCAGCTCCCAAATTCCAAAAAGACACTTGTTAAAGTATGTATAAAGAAAACAACCATGAGGAGTTCTTATTTATGTTGATAGATAGTGAATTGGTGAAGCTTTGATTAAATATGTTATATCCTGCCAGATATTTTAAGATAAGATTTGAAATGTTTTTGCGATGTTTTAATGTTATTATGCCACCTGCCAAAATAAAGGAGACTCTAGAGAGTGAAGTCTGCTCATGACAACAAAGAATATGCAGTAGTCATCATTTGATGAGGCTATTTTACACTGACTGGAATAGTCTTTTCCATTACTGTTCAGTAAATGGTTTTAAAAGCATCAAAATATCACAATTTTTTCAACACCATCACTAAAACCATAGAAAATTTAATTGAACCTGAATAAATGCTGTCCACCAAATAGCTCCAGACATTAAGAATATAAATGCCAAGTTGTATCAGCAATGAAAAAACAGCTTTGCCTGCAATAAGGCTTTATGTCTGTATTTCCATTGTTTTGGCAGTAACCACTAACTCTGTAATTCAGCATTGGACATTACCCTCAGTAATCCTACCTTATCCATCCAACAGCCCAATAACTC
>KV751317.1:22739425-22796540 GCA_001698575.1 Mola mola | reverse complement strand
GGACATTAAAAACTGTTCATTTGTCTCCCATAACAATGTGGCGAAAAAACAATAACATCCCTGTCAGTAACTTCCCTTCCCCGCATCAGCATTCGCACATCCAAAAATAACATTGATAATAAAAGCATCAGCACCAAGATTCATTTTCATGTATTTCGTAAGAACAAGAAGATAATGAAAAGTCAGCCTTGCTCTAAAAAGTTTCAAATACTATATTGATTTATGATGCAGAAATAATATGCTCCCCCTAACCTGTGCTGTATTTATCCTCAGATAATCAAGTATGAATTATTAAAAAAATAATAAGAGGGCCACTAATGCAGTCATAAAATATATAATATTAGTCAGTGGGAACTTTTTTCCCCCAAATATTAAATTACAGTATAAATGTTGAATACAACTAAAGGAGAATAATGCAAACTCCTGTTTTTGCAGAGAGATTTTACAGTGCCCAAGCCGGCCATTTTCCAAGTCCTATTATATTCTTTGAAATGGAGTGGATACCTGTACTGTTGTCGTTTGAGGGGTGGCAAAATCATTGAACAACAATTAATGAACCCACTGTGACATCATCTATTGGTTTTTAAATAGACTCCGAGGCTTGTTTGAAGAGATTAGATTTTGATTATCTGAGAACCAAAACAATCCAGTTTCCCTTCGTATTACAGCTACACATACAGAGAAATAGACGCACTTAATTTAAATCGACTAAAATTAAAATAGATTAAAAACAAATCTTTACAGTTTCATATTATCTGCTTTTATTTTGATAAGTATGCCATAAAAGCGGAAGTATGACAAACTTCCTCCTGACGATACTCCAGATTGTTTTTTGTTTTTCCTTTGTAACCACAAGTAACCAGAGTTCAAGCAGGCACGTAAAATCACTTTTTTTGTCACGGGCGAAATCGATGTCACGAGTTGTTTCTTCGTGCCACCGTACAGCTCGACACTGCACTTCCGTGAAGAGAGGCGCCTCACTGCCGTCAGTCTTACGTTCTTCGCGGAATGACAACAAACTGAGCTAACAGCTAGCCGCTAGCTAAGCTAACGTCAAGTCCAGTCGTCCCGAACGTTGGTAGACCGTAGGCTTATTGCCAGGTGACTCTCGGAAAGTGTCGGTCACCCTTCCAGAACCGAGTAGACACCCTCATGGTGGTCTTAGCTCAATGGGGAACTGTTTGTTTTCGCAAGGTGCAGATGACCTGTCGCTGCTGAACGAGTCCGAAGGAGGCAGCCTGCCTGCAGAGCTTCCGCCGTCCCACCAGGTAAGCTGATGGGGCTAAAGTTAAAATACATTCCGGGGATTTGGGAGCAAGTCACCTTCGTAGTTTTATCTACTGAGACGATCATTTTCTAATATTGACAATTTAGCTTAATGTCTAGATTTGTTGCATAGATGTTCAATATTTGAAGAAGTGAAGCTTTGGACGTTTAGACTGGGTCCTGTAAAAGTAAAGCAAGTTGGACATTAAGAAAACTGGATGTTAGCCTCAGGAAGACTCATTTGAAGGAAAACACCAGCTGACTTCCGTTGCTTCTTTTGCAGGGAGGCATACAGCCTCTGCCAGTTTACCACCCAAACACAGGTGAGAGTCGTCTCGCCTGCCAACTGACCGAGGAGGAGCAGATCCGCATTGCACAGCGCATCGGTCTCATCCAACACCTCCCCAGAGGCATCTTCAACCCCGGCTCCGACTCCTCTGACAAGAAAGTCAAAGAGTGAGGTTATGGATGAGCAGCTTTAGAATGGGATCATGTCATATGTTTTTTGTTAATTCTGTGCCCCATACTGCAGCGTAGTCTCCATTTGTTGTAACAGTAACTTAATCTTAGATTTAAAGACTTTTGTCTTTGTTGCAGGTGTGTGATCTGCATGATGGATTTTGAGTACAGCGATCCCATTCGGTTCTTGCCCTGCCTTCACATCTACCACGTGGATTGCATTGACCCCTGGCTGATGCGCTCCTTCACCTGCCCCTCCTGCATGGAGCCAGTAGATGCGGCGCTGCTGTCCTCTTATGAAACCAACTGAAACCTACCTGAAAAGTAACTGCACTTTTTTGTTTTTAGCAGAAACTGTTCTAGCTGTTCAAGCAGTTAGCCAAGGTAATGTGGCATTATGCAGATGTTTGGAGGGTGTTGGAGGCAGATGTTGACAACTGTACTGTAAAGTACATTGCATAGGGTATTCATTCTTTTATTTTCTACCACTTATCCTATGCCTGTGCAGGGTCGCGGGGGGAGCTGGAGCCTGTCCCAGCATCATTGGGCGAAGGTGGTGTACACTCTGGAAAAATCACTACTTCATCACAGGGCTGACACACTCAAATTCACACCTACGGGCAATTTAGAGTAAGTAATTAACCAAACCCCGCTGTTTATGTTTTTTGGACGGTGGGAGGAAGCTGGAGTACCCGGATAGAACCCACACAGACACAGGGAGAACAGGCAAATAGATAGAAATGCACTACTGTACTGCCCTATTTGAATAGATTATCTATTTGGAAATTCTTTGCCTTTTACACTCAGACAATGTGCCAAATAACAGTTGAAGACAAAAACAGTAAACATAGCAGAATATTACGGGAAAGAAATTGTACTTTGGGATCACTGACTGTTTTAATTATTATGTTAATTAGATGCTTATCCCCAGTGCATTTTACTTCCCTTCTCCTATTGCAGTGTGAACTGTGGAATATCGATAAACAAAATGCCACAAATGTGTCTTGGCATCTTGTATGTCATAAAAATCAAGAGAAATCATGAAGTGATGGCACTGTGTTGTGGAATGAACTCTCGTGGCCTTGAATGTCACAAAAACACAGGCCTCTTTATATGCAACACAATCATTAAAGCACAGAAAAATCCCGAGCAAAGATATTCATTCATATCCCTCTTGTCTAAAGTATCATGAAATGAAATGGTGTCAGTTTAGCTTTCGGAAACATTTTTAGATTGAATCTATTTTGTTTTCATACATTGTTGTGTTGTCTACACTGTAGTTTTAATAAAGCTGCTTGTAATGTGTTAATGCTGTTAATGTGGATCTGTTTTGTTGCCTTTCCACAGTATGGATACTTTCCTCTTCTTTGCTTTGAGATTCTTCTGTCCATGTTTTTTTTGTTGTTGTTTTTTTTCAATCAGTCTTTACTATCTCCGTTTCATTCTTTACTGTCAGTGACATTTACAAATCCAGGATTTACTGTGCAATCCCCCATAAAGCACCTTGGGATACCCCTCATATGGCACTCTGTAGCTTGTAGGTTTTTCTAGATGAGTATGAGTATTGATGTGTGATTGTGTTTGAGATGACGGTGGGTAGAGCTTGGCATGTTGAGGTAACATTGTGAACTAACCATGTCAGCTGTACACCTCGTAGTCACCTCTCTTTTTCTAGTCCCAAACTGGAGGGGTTTTGTTTTGTGCTCACGGCCTTTAAATATCAAATGATGCATTTCCCAAGCTCCTGTGTCTGGTCAAACTAGATGCATTTACTTAATGGGGTTCGATGTGTGCTATCTGACACTACTTACTACACGACTACATAATAAAAGAGAAGTTACAATAGGAAGGAGAACATTTGAATGTAAAAGCATTATTTTGACTTTTAAAGATTCAGACAGTGTAGGTGACAATCAGAGGACATTTCTGTTTTAGTCAGGCCACTGTGCCTTTTTAGGGTCGAGGTATGCCAATGTTGTGAAGTACAATCATTTCCAATGTGACTTTTGGTTTTCTTTGAGTTGTCCTCTAGGGGGAGACAGACACCAGCACTGAACTGATTTGTGTCAAAAATAACTAGACCCAGGGTCAGTCAGACGTTTGCTGTGTATGCTGTCAGCGTTCTGTGTTTTAATTTATAATGCATGCTACCAGTGCAAATGTTTTAGGATGAGTGTGAAACTACAATAAAATGGATACCAGATTCTACTCATGTATAATATGTTGTCCCTTTATTACAAATTCTTTTTTTATTAAATATTTGCCTGAAACAACTGATGGTGGGACTTATGCTTCAGACTGTAAATGTTTATATGCACATCCCCGTAGTTGTACTACAGTGCTGTGATGTGAACTACGTGACCTAGGTACAAGTGCCGCAGAACTATGACCAAATCCAACGTTGAGGTGCCGACTGTTCATTTATGACCCATATTTAAGGATTAAAGCTCTTTTACAAACTTCCTGCTCAGTAGGAGTCATGCAAAATGGACAGAGTCTTATACAAAGGGCAGCTTGGATGTATTGTGGTAGCAGTTCTCACTTCTGGAGGGGCTAGCACTAAAAAGAAATGGTATTTTTTTATTTAGTTTTTTTTTTTTTTGCAGATTAACAGCAATTCTACTCAATCCCACAAACTAGCAATCTTTCCCAGTGTTTTAACGGGAACCACCACTATGACATGGTCAGGTTCCAGAGCACTGCTTCAAACCAACTAAAACTTCAAAATGTGGGTACCCATTATAAAAGTAAAAAAGTAAGTAAAAGAAAGTGGTAAGTATGAGTAGCGAATCACAAAAAGTTCCCTAAGAAAAGTTTTTATTAAAAAAAAAAAGTACTGTATTAAAACACACTGCACAATTTAATGCATGCTGGATAGAATTGTTAGAAACGCTTAAATACACATAAATGGTGCTTAGATTAATTACAAAAATATACAGAATCTTGTTATTTACAAACAATTAAAATCTCGCATAATTCTAACCAGGGATGGGTTTTCAATGGTTTTACAGTATGAAAGCAAACATATTAAAACATCACCAGAAAATACAAACTAAGTCTTGTTTTAACTTTTCTAGAGAGCATATATTCCCATACTGACGGTGGCCAGAGCCACAAAAATAGCCAGCACCATCCTGAGCAGTGGCGTTCTTTTTATAAGGGTTCCATCCTTGAAGAGCATCTTTACTGATGTGGAGTGTGTTGAACAAGTCTGAGGCTTATTTTCAATGTTGCCCAGCATTTTCTGTAAATCCTCGAAGACCTGTACATTTTTAACAAAGGAAAGAAATCCATCAGTCACTTCTGGCTTAGAAAAATCAATCTTATGAATTCAGCTGTTCTCAATATGACATTTTCGTTTTTGCAGTTTCTCTCTGTAACCATGCATAACTGTTCTGTACCTGAATGTTAAACTCAAACGCCATGATGGCCTCCTCCAGCACGCCATTCCTCTCCTCCTCCGTCAGCTCCACGCTATTCATGCGGCTGCGGTACAGCTGTTTGAACAGGTTTGGGCTGGACACGCCAGGAAAAGCAAAGAAAGACAGACCCTCACTGCTCTTCAGGCTCATGGACTTCTGGGCGATCCGACCCAGGACCTGCCCTCCAGACAAGTCACCTAGGTACCGGGTGTATGCGTGGGCAATCAGAAATTCAGGATTTTCCTTACCAATCTGGAAAGAACGATTAATAATTATTATTCAGTATCAAACATTAGCGAAACTCAATGTTTGTACGATCCAACAAACACACCTGTCTGAGTCTGTGACAGTATCTTTTAGTGGCCGCAGGGACAATGATCTTCTCTCTCCAGTCCTGGCCGAAGAAGAACTCCAGATCTTTCTCAATGGCTTCCAGCCTTGCCAGTTCAGTGGGGAAGTAAATTGGCGCAACACCAGGGTGGTTGCAGTTCCTGTCCATCTCTTCCTCCAAGGCCTGGTAGATCTCGTATAGGGAACACAGGAGGAGCTGAAGGGGAGGAGGAGGAGGAGTGGAGGTGGTGTCACAGTAGCATGCATAGCATCGTGAGATAATAATTCTCAAAAACATGTTGTGCTGGACTACGGTACCTTGTACTGTTGCAGGGTGACTTGTCCCCTCTGGAAGCTCAGCATCAGCTCTGTGTTTTCTGCTCGGACGTGATTCTCCTTTGTCACCTGCTTGATTTGTTCTGACAGATCCCTGCAGAAGGAAAATGAATCTTAATCCATACAGCAGGTCAATCTACCCTCTCCAGGGATTATCAGATGACCACAGGATCACCAACTACTTTTGGATGCTGCAGGAATAATGTAGACAGTCCTCAGTCTAAGTTCAGCATTGCAGTGCCCAGTGATGAAATTTGAATCCGTTAGGAAGAAATGATTTAGAGATAAATCACAGCAACTCATTTTTACCTATCAGACATTGGCTCTGCTGTCATCTGCGTCTTCTTTTCTGTATACATTCTGTCCCTGAAATAAAAGGTAAGGTGTCAGAGTAGTGCTATGTCATGGTGTAAAGCCATTAAAAGAGTATAAACATCGGACAGAGCAAATGTGTGTGAAAGTAAAGTATGAAAAAGACAGTCAATATTTACTTTTACTCACCAGTTCAGATGATTCCCTGTATTTTTGATTGTTCTCAATGCTCTCTCTGGATGCTGCTCTCTGGATGAGTTTGTGCTCTGTATGCTGACAATTTTCTCCCTCTTTTATATGATCCTGCTGTGCCTCCTCCCTCACCACAGCAACTGACTGAAAACAGGAACTCAGCACTACAAAGTCTCAGTTAAACATGATATGACAACTTCAGCAGAAAAACTAGTAGGAAGAACTGTGAGTTAACATGATGCAGCAACAAGTTTGATGAAGTCCAGAGGGAGGGACTTTGGGACTTTTCATGAGTAAGGAAGTCTCAGCTCTGCGCTGGAAAGGAAAAGGGAGGGGAGTAAGCACTAGGCATGACTGTGCAGCTTTGAAATTCCAACATTGAACCAGAGAGGAGGAGGAGCTGACAATAAACGTGACTGTTTGCACTTCTAAAGCCAGTGAGGACGTGTGGAAACAGTGACTAAAGTGTACCGAAACACAATCACATGAGTGCATAAGCAGTTGTCAGCTAATCAGAAACAAGGACAAGTTCAGCTGCATTACTGATTAATCTGTTTGTGTGCAGTTCTAGGAGGAAGAAAGTAGAACAGAACAAGAATTGAAAAATGCTATAATTATCTATTATTTTAATCATTTGATTATATTATCATCTTATATTAAGATCATATATAATCTTAATTATATTGAAATAGGAAGAACAAGAAATGCAAATGTCACTGCTATTGGTGTAAATTTAGGTGAATAAGTTGAATGAATATGTATATTTATAACAATCAGTGTGATTTTTTTCCCTTTCATTAGAACTATGTCAGTATGATTCATTGTCATTAATAATTCTTCTGCTGAAAATATAAACACTATGGCCAAAGATATGTGGACATCTGAACCCCTTCATTCTTATTCCCAAAAAAATAATATTGTGTTATAATCAATATCATAAATGATATTTAGCCTAATAAAGAATAAGTCTGTGTTTTAATGTGTGGCTGGTCCACTGCTGTGTTGAACACAGGCTACAACAAGCTATATATTGGGTGAGATGTAAATATAGAAAATACAACTAGACAAAAAAATAATAATCATTATCAACTCTAATAATAACTAAACCTAACAAAATAACTACCAGTTCTAGTATTACAGTTGTTTATGCACTAAATTCCTTGGGTTCAGTGACAGTTATGGTTTGAGACCATTAAAGTCAGGCTCTTCTTTACCTCCTGTCCTTATTTCCACATGAAATAGATCTCACGTTTCAGTAGACCTCATCTGCAGACTCAAGTTATACAGTAGAAGACACAGCAGCATATATCCTCAATATCTTTTTTGGTTTTGGAGGTAAAATTCGCCCCCTCCCACAGTCGATAGCCCGGTCATGCCTTAGCAGAGTTTATAAAATCCCTTTAGCCTTTTTTTTTTTTTTCAATTCCTTGACTACTCCTAATTAGAAGAGGCCCAAGTGCAAGCAACAAAAATCAGCTCCACACCAAAAAGTACACAGAAGTATTCACAGATAATATTGAATAATAATAACAATAACAATTACAATGTAAGGAATAATAAATCTTGTTTTACAGAGCCATTTCAAAGTCCAAGTTACAAAGGGCTGAACAAGCAAGCTGTCAGATCATTAAAACTCAAACAAAATCACAAAAAGCACTTTCTGTAAAAGTATGTTTTAAGAATATATATATACAGATTGCTTAAATGCAGAAATTAAGGATTTCTACTAATACTGATATTTAAACAATCTAAAAATATAAAGATTACAATGTTGATGTGCACAGCCAGCTCCAGTATGACGTAACAAATTATCTCAAATCCGTTCACCGTTCCAGTCATGAGTCAGCATGCAGACAGACATGAAGTGCTAAGCGTGAGCCAGCGTGTTTCTACTGCAGCCAAGCCAGCCTCCACTTTGGAAAACACCAAGAAGACAGCCCCCACGCACTTTGGGCTGTGAGGTAACAGGCAGAGATTGTTTCAAAATAAAAGCCACTACAAAAACACAGTAAGAGCACACAGAGCTTGTCTCAAAATTTAAGTCACATGAGGCTTGTCATGCTGTGAGTCAGTAAGTAATGACTGAAAGAGGAGCTATATATATATATAAAAATTCCCCTCTCGCCCTCTGTGGGCGGTCTTGTGTCTCCATCACGCTCGGGTCCTCTACCAGAGTCCTGGGAGCCTGACGGTCCTGCGCAGGATCTTAGCTGTTCCAAGGATTGTGCTCTTCTTGACAGAGATCTCAGGTGTTATCCCTGGGATTTGTTGGAGCCACTCTCCCAGCTTGGGGGTTACAGCCCCGAGTGCTTCCATCACCACTGGTACCACTGATGCCTTTACTCCCCACATCCTTTCCAGCTCCTCTTTCAGCCCTTGATATTTCTCGAGCTTCTCGTCTTCATTCTTCCTGATGTTGCTATCACTTGGGATTGAGACATCTACCACTACCGCCTTCTTCTCCTACTTGTTGACCACCAAGATATCCAGTTGATTAGCCACCACCATCTTATCGGCCTGGATCTGGAAGTCCCACAGGATCTTGGCTCGGTCGTTCTCAATCACCTTAGGAGGTGTTGCCCACTATGATCCTGGAACCTCCAGCTCATACTCGCCATAGATGTTTCTGTATACTATGCCGGCCACTTGGTTGTGACGCTCCAAGTATGCCTTACCTGCCATCATCTTGCACCCTGCTGTTATGTGCTACACTGTCTCAGGGGCATCTTTGCACAGTCTGCACTTTGGGTCCTGTCTGGTGTGGTAGACCCCGGCCTCTATCGATCTTGTGTTCAAAGGCCTGTTCTTGTGCTGCCATGATCAGTGCCTCTGTGCTGTCCCTGAGACCAGCCTTTTCCAGCCACTGGTGTGTTTTCTCGATATCAGTCACTTCCTCTATCTGTCGGTGGTACATCTCGTGCAGGGGTTTGTTCCTCCATGATGGTCTCTCTTCTTCTTCCTTCTCTTCACTGGGTTTCTGCTGCCTGAGGCATTCACTTAGCAGGTCATCATGGGGAGCCATCTTCCTGATGTATTCCTGGATCCTGGTTATATATACATATATATATACACACTGTACGCGTGTGTATGTATGTGTGTATGCTTAAGGGAAAAGGTTAGTTTGAATCTTTTTGTCTGGGTTTTGAGTGATCTGTTTTGCCTTCCAGAGGGCAACAGGTCAAACAGGTGGTATCCTGGTTCTGTACAGTCTTTAATGAAGGCTCAGCTAAGGTTACGGGTGTAGACAATCTCTTCAAGGGAGTGACGAGGACCGATATGATGCATAATGTGGCAACATTTAATTTATCACAAATACTTTGACTTTTTTTTCAAATTACTGTTTTAGTATTTATCAACTTACTGTCAGTAAACATTTGAATCTTCTAAGGCAATTTTTTTCTGCTGTGAAATTTTTAATAAATTGATTTAAAACCCCGATAAGGCAAAGCTTGACACCACAGAGGTAATGGAGAATGCCAAATGATTGCAGAAGCATGGAGGGTTAGTGGTATGGGGTCTGTAATTAAATATACAAAGCAACCAAAAAAAGACAGGTGAATTGAATATCTTAGGGGCAAGACTGAAAGATTCTTCTAAGGTTAACCACAGTCTTAATGTCACATCATGTTAAGACAAGGTAAAAAATTATGGCCGCAACTTGCGAAACTGCATTTTGAAATTATTTAAAAATATAGCACGAAAAAAAAGGTAAGTAGTAGAGTTAGTTCTTTATGACAAGGCTGCACATGGTCTGAAAGAACTGTTCAGTATGTAGCATAAATATCTTTTTATTTCTCTTTGTAATGATTACAGTGTTTGTGCAGTGTACAGTGTTGCCTGGACAATAACTGTGCCATGTGTTCAGCAGCAAAATCTCCTGGATCTGGACCCCTTTAAAATTGGAAACGTAGCTTAGGAAAGGGAGAGAGACATTCTGTGACAATGATGGAAAAACTGGCTAAACAGCGTAAATGGCTGCATATCATATTTTTTCACTTGCCTCTAAAGTCATGTTGTGACAACCCTGAAGAGTGTTGTTATAACTGTATCTGAAGAAGAACAGCTTATTTTTTTTGCAAACTGTGAAGCCTAGTACTAAGATACACTGGAACAAAAAAAAAAAACAATAAATAAATAACCTAATTAGCAATATTTTTTTTAAAAATACAAGCAGGTTTAACAGAGCTCCTTAAGAATCTTCTTCAAGATTTTCACCCTTTGATTTAATAAATACAAGGCGACACATGTGAAAGGTGGTTCCGTGAACAATACTTGGACATGGACACGAAGGACATGGAGACAGCAAGGACGGACACATGGAACTGCACCTCGTGTCCTTGAACGTGTCCTTAAAAAATGTCATAACTGTTGTTTTTTCATTGTAACTGTTTGTGCTGTTTGTTAGTAAAGTTTTAATGGTCATTTTATTTTTCAATTATTATCATTATTATAATTATTTTTTTAATTTGGAATTACTTTTGAGGTTTTCTTGGTTCCCTCGTATTCATTTTGGATTTATTCCAATCCAGCTTATTTTAGACTTTTATTAAAAGACACAATGCCCCTGATCTTGCCATGGTCTTCTGCACTTTGGGTCCAAACCTCAAACTGCTTTGTGACGTACAACATATACATTATATGTGTTTGCATGCGTGTGAGTGTAACAGACACATCTGACCCTGACAATTAGATGACGCTCTGAGGAGCACCAATCAGGCAAGGCCAAGTGGTTCAGGATGGCCAAGGTTTTATACCAACATATTTCACTAGTCATTATTTCAGTTATGCTGTAACTCATTTAATTTATGATCAATTAAGTGTTCGAAAAACGAATGAGATAGGATATCAATGTCTAATATCGCATCATGTAAGATTTAGGAGGCCATTTTTTTAAACTGCATCCTGCAACTGAATGACAATCCGAGGTGATGTACTATCATTCTAAAGTTAAATTATAGTATGGTAACACTTTAAAGGGCTTTTATTTTGAAATCCCACATCCGATTGTTCTTGTACGGCTCAAGTGAATCTGTAGTGGTGTCCTCTCATTTTGTAGAAAACTTATTTTTTGGACATAGGAAGTAAGTATCCCTTTAATATCAGTGGGAACCCAGCTAAACTGTGGCGATTTAGCTGTCTTAAATGTATACAGTCACATGACATTAAGGTCTTCAGATGTCAGGCTTTAGGGCATTTGCTCTGTATGAACATCCATCCATCCATCTATTTTCTACCGCTTATCCTGTTAGAGGTCGCGCGAGGGTCCACTAAAATCTGGATGCATAAACACCTGATAAATTTTTTTTATTCCTATTATTATACTGATTAAATTACACCAATTAGTCACTTAATTGGAATCACAGTGCCATGACTCTTAAGGACGCAAATTTGCCTGATTTCAGGCAGTGATTTCAACCTTTATTTTCCCTTATTTACTTTTAATAGCAGTAATAATAATATAGTATATTACCTACTAACTCAAAGCATGTCATCTGTCATGTGACTTAATTTTTTACAAGCTTTGCGTGCTCGTGCTGTGACTTTCATTTTGTAAAATGTTGTCATGTGGTTTTTATTTTGAAACAAGCTCTGCGCGCTCTTACCGCGCGCGAATCGCACAAGTATTGGGGGGATGGCTTGATCACGTTTTCCGAAGTGGAGGCCGGCTTGACTGTGTCATGTACCTCCTTCACGAGGCCAGGGATCCACTTCGGATTCGTCACCTGCGTCATCCGTGCGACACAAAGGCATGGCCCGACTTTAAGGTGCTTAGCTGGGCGTTAGCTCGGTTTCCCGCTGAACATGACCTGACATGTGGTAAACAGCAGTGTTTCCCGGTCGGCATTATCTTTGAGCCGAGTTTCATGCATATTCTAACTCTGCTTGTCTCCGGACAAGACACATGCTGTAGACAAACGCAGAGTGAAATGCAGACATACCCAGGTGTGCTCCGGGTCCGCAGGAACATGAAAGGTTCGTCTCGCGTAGCTGAGACCTCAAGGAACAAACCAGTGGAAGTTAGCTTAGCTGGCACTCCTTCTTCTAGCCTACAATGCTAGCGGTGTTCACATACTTTACCCAACAGTGCTGATACAGCTGTATCAAAACACTCCACTACAAGTAAGAGACCATACTAAAGTAAGCAAGTATCGAAATTTAAAAAAACAAAAAAATGCTGACTGTGATTAATTCTGGTGGTGCACTGTATGTTGCATTTTACTGCTGTAACATTAGATGTTGAGTTGATCTGAGGGATGCAGCAAAGTAGTGCGCCTCAAAAATATCCGAATATCATGATTTCTCATTCATTTTCACATGATATACATTCTGAAGTCATTACATGTTAACTAAAAAAATGTTCAAACATTGTACTATTTTAACTTTGATTTTGGCCTACAGCTTAAACCAAAAGAAAAATTTCTAATCAAAATATTAGACACATAATATACATATATACAAAATATTTTAGTATGGCTATAAAAGCCATAATCAAAATTACACATTTTGAGATGTGTGCTTTTTGCTGGACAGTAAGGGCGAGCAAATCTTTAGTAATGAAAAGTAACTAAATTTAACAAAAAAGTGTAGGAGAGTATATTTTCTTTTGAGGTGTGAAATATTAAGAAATATAGCATAAAATGTAAATACTTGAGTAATATACTCTACTGTGGATAGAAGTATTAAGTACATATACTGCATCTAAAAAAAATGAAAATATTCTGATGTTTTTAGATTTATTACAAAAGGGAACTTTTAATACGTTCTAGACTCATAATATGTAAACTAGATTTTTTTAAGCTTTTTAACATTTTAATTTTCAGAATTATGTCCTACCTTTAAAACAAATCCCAACACATTTCAAAATATTAAAATATTTCACTGTAACTGTAAGTCATAATCATCAAAACAAAAAAGTGTTAAAATATTTTTCTTTATGTGTAATGAATATAGAATATCATATTAAAGTTTAACTTTTAAATTAGGAAAAAAAACAAGAACTTTTTTTTTTTTTTTTTATGATAGTGCAGGTAGGTGTTAAGGATGCTGTTGAGTATATGTACTTTCCACCACTGATAAATGGCCTTGCAAGAGTGCTGACAGATCTGCTGAAAGAAAAGGTTAAGGATTAATTCATTTGTAGTGTTCAACACATGGTGAATCTGCAGAACACATTTAGCTAATCCTCCTCCTTGATCTGGCATACATCTTAACAACAAATTTAAATGGTGCTGGATAAAGCATCAAAGCAAATGACATTTTGTAGTGGGATGGGCTTTAAATTGTCAGTTCTCGGTTCAGTAACCACCGAAACTCATACTTCCGTAATATCACTAATGCTGAATCATCGTCCCTCTAATGTCTGACTGTGTAGATGGACAGTGGAGCAGGCCTAGTATGTGGCCACAGCTCAAGAGAGAAGAAAAGGTCCTACAGAGACTTTGTGATGGTTGAGGAGGCACTGGAGGAACCACATCTGGACACTTTACAAGGTGGACTACACCAGTAGTTATGGGATTGTCATAGAATATTTTTTTTTTTTTTTATCAGTATCAATAGTTTTTTTTAGCGGTGTGATGAATAATAGATAATAATGTCATCTCTTGGCATATATTTTGGATAGATTGCTATCATTATTGTTATTGTTGTTATGTTAAAGATGTATTTTTAACAGGTAATTGCCCTCTAAACTCTGTCCTGCTTTGTGGCATGTTTTTTTTTTTCCAGTTCATCGCTGTGTGTGTAACATGAATAAGCACAGACAGCCTTGTAAAAAAAAAAAAAAATGCATGATTTATCAAATATTCATCCCTGTTTTCCTTCAGCGACTCAGCTTTCATTACATATTACAGATAGCTGTTTTTCCTTTATCTCATCATTTATGAACGTTATGGTTCGCCTTAATTCTGAGCAGTTGTTGTGAGAGCTTGTTATTCTTCTTTTTTCAGGACACAGGTGAGTTGCTTAGCAAGAAAAGGAGACATTCTGGTAAGGTGATTTTAACATACCTTAAATTTGTGTTTACTTTTATATTGTAAAAGAGCTGAATTAATAATGGCATAATACAGTCTGTCTCAGTGGCAGACAAGCTGAATGAATTCAGCTGAAGCCACTTTATAAATCACATGCTGATTATGATAGATGATGGCTGATCTTAAGGTGTACAAAGAGCACTTCAAAAGATATCAATGTGGTGTATGGGATATTGACATATTGCAAGCAATATTGGAACTGAGCCTGTACTTTATAGAGTAAAGTCCTCTGTCTTCTTCCCTGCTTATCTGGTCTGTGTGCAAAAAGATGAATGGGGAATAAAAGAAAGGATGGAGGTAAGAAAACATGGAATGAAAAAAAAAACAACACACTTGGGATTAAATAGAATTTACTCTGAAAATTGGGATTGTAAGAACATTATTAATTTAATCCTGTGACAAAAGTGTAAGGTCTCTCCTTCAGGTCATCCAACCTAAGTTGTTGTTGTGACTCATGTTGCCCAGCAGAGAGCAGCATTGATCAGGTAATAATGTTCAAGCTGTGAGACGTTGGTGGGTGCTTTCCTGTCTGCTCAACATTTGTCAACTTTCCTGTTTGTCTTAGGCAAATCAAAGATCCATGTTCGAGTACTGGATGTGTCTAGATAACCAGTGTAACATCGCAGACTATCCCGTTACCGGAACTATCACCCCTCCTGCCAGTTCAGTAGTACACAGCCCCCAGCGGTTTACACTTGTTGCTAGTCAAGTGGCAGCTTGCAGAATGAGTTGTGTAGTTAATACCATAGTGTCTAATCCCATGATTGTTAACTGTCGTCCCATAAATTCTATGTGCGGTCCCACCAGCTCAACCTGGGACAGTCTCAGATCATCATCCCAGAGTCCTGGCTGTTCTGAGTGGGATCCTGTCAGTGTTGTCATGTAGAAAATACAGGCTTCTGGATTTCTAATAAATAATGGCAAGGGATGCTTTCCTCAGAATTTCGAGTGTATAAAGGCCTTCAGAACAGGATGTATGTTTTCAATCTTTAATCTCTATTCATACTTTTAATATTAAATCATGATGTAACCCTCATTGCATTTTTCTGGACAGTGCTGAGTGATTTTCATCTTTTAAACCAAAAGAGGAATGTTATTCCTTTAAGGCGCAGTGCCTGAGGTAATTACTACATAGAGAAAATAGCTCGTTATAAGTCATCCTGACTAAGTTATCACTAGAAAGGCCTGTAAACTTCCAGATACAAAAATACCATAAAATTGTCACAGGTTTAGATAATGACAGACACTGTATATTGTAGTATAATAGTTCGGGATGGAAAAATGTGTCAGAATGCATTCTAAAAATATGTGCCAAATCATTAAAAGTCCAGTGTGTAGCAGAGTTTTAGGTGCAAAGTTAAAAACAGAACAGACAGACCCAAGTTTTTAGTGCCCATCGTATCCCTACTGTGAGACAAAGGGTCTTCAGTTTGGTGCTGCTAAATACCTCTAAATCCTACACAGTACACTTTTAAACTCATTTGAAAGTAAGCTTCAGTGTGTTCTGTTGCATTATGTGTGTTTTGCACCCACCTACCAAATGTGACAAAATGATTTAAATACAATACAAAACAAATCAAATCAAATTTTATTTGTATAGCCCGAAATCACAATTTACACATTATCTCACTGGGCTTTGACAAACTGTACAGATGTGACATCCTCTGCCCTTAGACCCTCGAACCGGGTGAGGAAAACCTTAAAAAACCCTAAACAGGGAAAATAAGAAACCTCAGGAAGAACCACAGAGGAGGGATCCTTCTTCCTAGGACGGACAGACGTGCAATAAATGTCACTTGTACAGAACACAAAAACATGATAATAATAGTTCACTTAGAATGCATAAAACATCCATGAGTCCCAGAGTCTGTGGATTCTATAAATCCAGATGTATGGAAAGTCTAGTGATCCAGACGCAGGTGGACTCTGTTGGTCCAGGAGTCATTGTACTCCATGTAGGAAGATCTGGGTGTTGCTGAGTCCAAGAGTATGTAGAATCTGTAAATCCAGGGATATGTGAAGTGTAGTGGTCCAGAAGCAGGTGTAGTCTATTGATCCAGAAGCCATTGTGATCTGTGGGTCCCGATTTGCACTTGGAAATCCAGCCTAGGATCCAAGTCACAGGATCTCCTTTCCTAATGTGGCCAGGGGGCATCAGGCAGGACCACAGCAGCACCTCCCACCGCGACCTAGAAAAACCTGCAGGATGGTAAAGCACAACGACTCCGGGGAAGAAGTAAAGTTAGTGTAAGGATATGGACATTTACAGGAGCAGAGAAGGAGTCTGAGTCAGAGGGGGGAGAGATGGAGTGTTCCCCCAGCAACCTAAGCCTATAGCAGCATAACTAAGGGCTAGATAGGCCAGCCTTAACTATAAGCTTTATCAAAAAGGAAGGTTTTAAGCCTACTCTTAAAATCAGAGAGTGTGTCTGCCTCCCGTACCAAGACTGGAAGATAGTTCCACAGGAGAGGAGCTTGATAGCTGAAAGCTCTGCCTCCCATTCTACTTTTGGAAATTCTTGGGATCACCAATAACCCTGCATCCTGGGAGCGTAAGGTTCTGGATGGGCGATAGGGTACAATGAGCTCTTTAAGATAAGATGGTGACTGACCATGAATGGCTTTGTAGGTGAGGACAAGGATTTTAAATTCTATTCTGAATTTAACTGGGAGCCAGTGCAGAGAAGCCAGTATGGGGGAAATATGGTCTCTGATATTAGTTCTAGTCAGTACACGCGCTGCTGCATTTTGGATTAACTGAAGAGTTTTTAAAATTTTGTTAGGGCAACCTGAAAATAAAGAATTACAGTAGTCCAGCCTGGAAGTAACAAACGCATGAACTAGTTTTTCTGCATCTTGTTGAGACAGGATGTGCCAGATTTTAGCAATGTTACGGAGGTGAAAGAAGGCTGTCCTTGAAATCCGTTTAACATGTGAGTTAAAAGACAGCTCCTGGTCAAAGATAACACCCAGGTTTCTGACAGTGGTGCTGGAGGCCAAGGCAATGCCATCCAGATTAACTATGTTGCTGGATAATGAGTCTCTAATGTGTAAAGCCAAAGGGCAAAACAAAATTTTCTCCTAGTCTTTGACAATGAGCAACACAAATTTGTAGAAAAAATATCACTGACAAAAAAAATCAAAGGACACTTTGAAAGCCTTGAAGTTAAAATGTGATAGAA
Organism: Mola mola; assembly: GCA_001698575.1. Lineage (NCBI taxonomy): Eukaryota > Metazoa > Chordata > Actinopteri > Tetraodontiformes > Molidae > Mola > Mola mola. The sequence continues at coordinate 22,779,011 of KV751317.1, read as the reverse complement.
GTCAAAACAATTTGGTAATTGGTTTGCTCCAGTTACACGTTACAAGGGATCTTTACTGCACTGTTGGTTTATTTTTGATTTCTTGTGTGTCTCTGGCGAGAAATTGGTGAGTATGTCAAGTAGCTTGTCTCTCCTCTTGGATTCTTTGCTTTGTGCCCCGGCTCCTCGGATCTGCCTCACTGTCGAGATACTAGAACTGGAGGGCTGCATACAACACACACTGGTAAGAGCCACATACAGCCACATAACTGAGTATTCATATTCTGTCTATTTGCAAAAGCATGGACAGGAGTGAAGTGAACAACTTGGTTTTTTTTTTATCATTCTCTTTCAAGACTTCCACTTTGGAAAACATTGCCTATGTGATGCCTGGGATGTAACTGTCAATCAAGACTCCACTGAGAGTATAATACACATTCTAATGCAATGAAAGACACTCAAAACTAGTATAGTATCTATTTTGTCTTGAAAGGTTATTTGGTTTGTATTAAAAAATATATTTTCGTCAAAAGATGCGTGTAGATTTAATTATAATTTTGGTTTACTGATGAGATGCCAGATCTGTGTGTCGCTGCACACATAAGTGTCAGTTTTAATTTCTTACGCTTCAGGCATCACACGCAGTTTACAAATACTATAGAGAGTCTAATATGTTCTAGAATGAATTCTCAAAAATAAAAGTTGGACAAAATACAAATGTCTATTTGAAGAAATATATCCACTATTTCATGTCTTTGAAAAAAATTCATAGATGACATTATCAGTAAGATCAAAGCCGTCATATATTAAAGATTATTACCATTTGTTTTTTACATAAATTACTAAGTGACTACAGGTTTGTACTTTTGAACTAGCACTTTTAAGTTGTTATTTATGTAATAATAATGTAATAGGATTTATAATGATACGTCTGTAATTGCTGTAAATTCCAATAAGTTCAACACCTGTGCACTTATTTCTAGATCCATACTTCTTAACTTGCAAAGGGCACGGCTTAAACTGGAAATGCACATTGGTTGGATGGTTGAAGGAGCTCAACTTAGAAAACAATTTTCAGAACAACCTCAGAATAGATTTTTCTTCATCACAGTATAGTACAGCTGTTGACTGGTTTTACTTGTGTGGTGCTACAACTCATAAAAAGTCTATTATCTGTAGCAGAGTAATTGCTCAACCCTCCATCTCTAAGGACATTCAAGATGACATTAGTGTTTGATTTACAGACTGACAGCAGAATACAAAAATATTTACCACCATATTCAGTTGTCAACATTAAACAATCCTATGCTCATCCATGATTTTTTATCTTTTTTGCTGTGTTACATAAAATTAAAGTGGAATGATTCATCTGTACCCCTGGACACACCTCCTCCACCCCATGTTGGAATGCTTAGCAGCCTGCAGACAAAGAAACCAGTTGTGCATGTAAAAAAATATTCAATGTGTGCATGCGTTCCAAAGTGGGAGTGGTGGGGCGTGAGCTCACCTGTAAAGGCAGGTCTGAGTAGTTGACATCTACTGAAGTTTTCTGGGTGAGAGACATCAATGCCAGCTGAGCAAACAGTGCACACGGAGAGGACTTTACAGGAACCCAACTTCAAAGACCTCGAACAGTTGAGTATGACTTCTATTGCACAAAAATAAACTAAGGTGTTGTAAAAACTAGTTATTAAAGTGGGAGTTATACTGGTGAAGCAAATAGTTTTAGAGTCAGTATAAGCTGTGTGTTAAACACAGCAGAACATTTTGTTATATAAGCTTTGGATTGACAAAACAGTTGCTTGCTGTTTTGTAGTTACAATCTTCACTTGCAGTTTAATCTTAGTGCTAAATGTGTGTAGTCTGTATGTAATGTTGCTCTGTGGGTGTCAAATGCTCAGTTATGTTTGTGTCCATGTTTGTTTATCACTCACAATATAAAAGTCTTGATAGAATGTAGTTTGACAGGACTCATGGGGTGTGGCATGATGGCTCAGTGTGAAAAAAGGGGCATAATTAGAATAGAAATGAGGAAAATAAACTAGTATCTGTTTACTCATTCAGCAAGTGAGAGAATATGAACAACAAATGAACATAAAGGGAAACTTAATATGAAAACTTACTTCTGTCTGGCATTTCTGCATCTGAAAAGTATAAAACAGACAATAGAGATGCCACATCTTTTATGCTTATTTTCAGAAGTCTATTTTTAGTCCATAAAAGGAGTCTGAAACTGTCCTGTCCAGATACCAGGTGTCAGATCAGATGATTAATCTTGAAGTCATGTTAATCCTAAACTCTTCAAAACTTAGTCATAAGTATGAATCCACATTTTCACAACACACCTTTGCTTTTTTTGTTCGCTATCCAGCTATGAGTGAAGACTTGAGGGGGAGCTTTTATTCATCCTCACCCCCAGAGGTCAGACTTGTTCTTTTGGGAAACATTGGATGTGGCAAGACATTGTCAGCAGACACCATCCTGGGCCAGCTCTCCTCCTCCTCCTCTCCCAGTGCCTCCAGGAGCTGCCAGCTGCGACAGGCCATCTCAGATGACAGGAATGTGACACTGGTGGAGGCACCAAGGTGGTACTGGACTGGTGGTAAGATGGAGGAGAGCGTAAGAAGGGAGACGCAGCAGGCAATGACGCTGGTAGCACCAGGCCTACATGCTATTTTGCTGCTGGTGCCTGTTAACCAGTTCACAGAGGTTGGTTGAAGTCCATTTTTGCCCTTGGGGCTTCAATTTGTAATAAAAGCTTTGTTGGCTTTGATTTTTTTTTTTTTTATTTAGCAATAATTCTCAATATTAGCAACTCAAAATCGTCTTATACATATTCCTATCCCTGTTTTTTTTTCCCAGATGGACAGGCAAGTGCCTGCAGAGATGAAGGAGATGTTTGGGGAGGAGGTGCTAGATCACACCCTGGTCCTGCTGACCTGTGGGGACTACCTAATGGGAAAAAACGTGGAGGTATTTAGATTATGGGTGTCCAATGATCCAGCTTGATTTCACCATATAATCACTGTGAAACATAATTTACTTGTAATTAAAGAAACTAAATGATGGCATAATGAATGATTGTTAAATACCTTTAAAATTTTATGAAAAAAATCCTTTTATACAATATGCAAAACAACTGTAAAAAGAAACAACTTCACTAATATAAGTATATAGTAATCTGTTGATAGTTTTTGGAGGTTAGTTATAATGTTTTGGAAGAAATAAGTTCATATTTAACAGTTTTTTTCTCTCAACAGTTTAAAAGACAGGCAAGTACTGTGTGTATGTGATATAACAATATATTGTCAGTTTAGGATTGGTGTTAAATTCTTTTTTTACTTTTTCACAGTATGCACAGAAATTTAACATTTGAAATACAAAAGAGTACGCAGTTAGTGCATTACAAGTACATTTGTTTCCTTACCACTTTCTTGTTATTCTGCTATTAGTTGCTATTACTTTCAAACAGTACATCATTTTGTGTAAACTTCTTTGCCTTTATACATCCTTGCAGTTTTTCTTTAGCTGTCAATATATCACATTTGGACTGATCAGCTGTTATGTCAGAATGGCAAAGGGGAAGAGACAGCCCATGTCAAATCTTAATTGGTTTCCACAGGATTACCTGCAGAAAGAACACCCAGACCTGAGGCAGATAATTGAGCAGTGTGGGGGAAGGTATCATGTTATTAATAATCGCCAGCGACACAACAGGGAGCAGGTCCAACAACTGCTGCAGAAGGTGAGAAAACAAGTTAAGAGAACAAGTGTAAAAAAAGTAGTGTTTGTACACACAGCTTTTTTTGTTTTCCTAATGCTTTTTGTTATGACTGTCATAATTCATTCAAATGACAATTTAGTCAATTTTGATGTATTCTTATCAGGATGAATTTTGTGGTTTGTAAACCGCTTTTTTTAGACAGTGAAAATCTCTCATGTTTTTGTTTTTTTTTACATTTTAAATATTTTGTCTTATAGCTCTATCTCACACAGAGTGGGCACTGCTCTCATCTGGTCATGATCACGTTTTCACCTTTTACGTGTAAATTGTACTTTTAATCAGTACAGTTACTCAGAACAAGCCTACTGTAATACTTGTTCAATGTATATATAGACTTAGCGTATAAGGTTTTATGCATTGCCTTTCATCCTCCAGCTGTGGCACTAGTCAGCTGTTATCTGTCTAGTTAAGTCAGCAGTCCCCACTGTCTCCAATAAGTGAAGCAGCTCTGGTGCTCAACTTATGCTGCTCCTGAATCATTGTGTCAGAACGCAGACATTCTGATCTACTTCAGAGCCTGCGTGGCATGTGTTGTTTGGGCACTGAGACTCATGGTATGAAGTGACCCAGCAATGATTTTGAGGCTGCCGCTCATACATCATCTGCAAAGGTGGTTTTTCAGCGTTTGCTTTGTTGGTAGGGGACATAAGTGGCACCTAGTCACCTTGCTTCAATCGGTTCGGAATGATGTCGACCCCGATGGGATTGGTGACTTTGTATGTGACTGTGTTCACAGATGTTCCACTGTCGGGGTTGGGGCTACTTGGACAGAGCATCAAGCTTAGACTTCAAGTTTCAAGAAGTGTTTCTCATTTAACACATTGCTCTCCTGACATGGGGCAAGCTTATGTAAGAGGCATGTAAGCCATGTGTGGGAACAACCTGTGATGGCTTACATCAATAGGAAGGGCATAGTTTCTTCTGCTGCACTCTTGAAGCTGATGGAGAACCTGTGGTATTTGGCCTCAGAGCACCTACTGTCCTTGATGGATCCTGCTGGTCTGTAGAACAGGGACACCCACCTGGTCTCCAGGGGAAAATCCCAAGCTAGATAACTGGAGGTTCCATTCTATGCACATGGAGCGTTTTTTTAAGAAGAGTGGGTCAATCTATTTGGTGCCCGCTGCAATGAGTACTGTCCACTTAGCTATTCTCTATTACCACGGGATGATCTCTCCTCAAGAGGGGAATACGTTGGCTCATGCAACCTGGCTAAGGAAACTTCCAGTCTCTTAGCTACAGTCCTTTCTTCTCAAGTAGAGGGCATAGCTTGTGTGAGATACAACACAAGGTTACCTTTTTGGGGTTTTTTTGTTTGTTTTTTTAATTTTATTTTTTCCCCAGCCATGCTATGATTCACACTCATAAAATCATTTGGGTTTCAGTTTCAGCTGACCCAGGTTTGAGTGATTACTCTGTAACCTTTACTGAATTGGTATTTTTTTTATGATGTAACAGGTAGACAGTGTGGTGAAGAAGAATGGTTTGTTCTTTCTGAGAAAAACCCAGGAAAGAGAGCTGGCGACACAAATAAAAGAAAGAAAGCCAGAATTCTTGGAAAGTTACAGAGTTCAGGAGGAGAGAAGAGAGACTGTAGCTTCTTCCCACACCACAAACACAAAAACGCAGAGGAGTGTTTATCGAGGAAAGGAGTATACTGCCTCCTTGGAAAGGACAAGAGAAGAGAAGGACAGAATGGAGGGAAGAGTGGATGTGAGCCCAGTAAAAAATGGGCTTTATTCCACCCCAGCACAAGAGCGACAGGCCTGTTCGGAACTGCATAATGACAGGGAGGTGATGAGAACACCCAGCTTCAGACCCAATGCAGGTAAAACGTTAGACAAGGTTCTAGATCCCATTTTGTACATAATATTGTTGTGCATAGAATTTAAAAATAACAGAAAATTAACTAGGACTCATTGCACCTCTTTTTGTTGTAGATGATGCTATGCTCTCACATTTGTCTGAGGTGAAATCATCTCAGAGACAGACCACTGTTTGTAAGTCAGAGGACCTCACTGACTTGTATTATGACACATAAAAGTTTACTTTTATGATGTTTGAAAATAATTTCTTACATTAACCTCGAGATTTCACCTGATTATTTTCAGTTCACCATAAAATCAACAGCTCTGAAGATCAATCCACTGAGGCATCTCCGACTTTGGCTCCTCAGTCCCCTGTCTTCTCCTCTTCCTCTTCTTCACCAACCGTTGCCTTCTCTCCCTCTGCAATCCCCTCATCCACTTCATTTACCTCATCGTCTCCAGAGCTGCGTCTGGTACTGCTTGGGCGATCTGGATCAGGGAAAAGCACAGCTGGCAACATCATCCTGGGGTCGAAGGAGTTTGAGTCATGCCCTGAAAGCTTCACAGCAATCACTCAAGAGTGTGAGAAAAAGAAAACACTGATTGAAGGAAGACAGGTAAGATGTAAAGATTGCTTACATAATTTAATTTTCCTTTCAAAAATTCCAACATGTGCCCATGCCAATACAACTAAACATCAAACAAAAAAATCTGCCATGAATCCACCCTGGCTGCTTGTGTCTCCCCTCCTCTCTCCCCTATCTGCAGGTGGCGGTGGTGGATACCCCCGACTGGTTCAATTCAGAGAAAACTCCAGATGAGGTGCGCGCTCAGATCTCTGCCTGCGTGACTTTGTCCAGTCCCGGTCCTCATGCCTTCCTCTTTTGCGTCCCCTTAGACATGCCTGCAAAGACAGAGCTTCAGGCTCTTGGGGCTCTAGAGTCTGTTTTTGGCCTACAGGCAGTGCAAAGGCACACTCTGGTCCTCTTTACCTATGCAGATCGACTGAGGGAGAGTGAGAAGGCTGGAAATGACGGTGTGGAGGCATACATTGCTCATCAGCGTGGTGATTTGTTAAAGATTGTGGAAAAATGCAGGGACAGGTTTCACATATTGGAGTTGGATGACGGTTGGAGGGAGAGCCACAATGTGGCAGAACTGCTGGAGAAGGTGGATCAGACAGTGAAGGAGGCTGGAGGACAGTGTTACTCTTGTCCTGCTTTTCAGGAGGCAGAGAACAGAGTGAGGCAGAGACAGGTTGAGATAGCAAGGGAGAGAAAGGGAAATAAACTAGAGGAAGAAAGACGAGTAAACGTTAGACAGCTCAACCCTCAAAGGCGGGTACTTAATCCCTACATGCAGCCTGTGGCTGAGGCAGAAGAAGAGGAAGTGAAAGAAGATGAGATTGAGAAAACAAGGGATGAGGCAGAGATGAGTGTCAGAACCACAAATATCGAAAGCCTTCCTCTTATTACACTTTCCACCATGTCTCCTTCACTTGTCCGATCCATTATGGAAAAATTTAAGTGTAGTGCACAGAATTTACCCAAGTTGTTGGCAGATAGCTCTATGTTGGTCAGCAAAGGAGCAACGAAGGTGAAAAGCAGTCCAGTATGGGGAACACTCAGCAGTGGAGCGCATAACGTTCCGAAGATGGTTATTAATAGTTCTGTGTGGAAGAAGGTGGGAGCAAGTGCAGGACATATGTCCAAACAAGTAGGAGACAGAGTTCCCAAGGTAGTGCTAGATAATTCTGCATGGGTGGGATCTGGAGCAAAAGCAGCAGCAGCAAGTCCCATGTGGGAGAAAGTTGGTTCAGGGGCCAAACTGGTGGCAGACAGTTCATTGCGTGTCGGAGCTGGTCTTGGATCTGGGGCAAGGAATTTGGCGCAGAGTTCTGTGTGGGGAAAAGTGGGATCGGTGGTCAAAAACGGAGCCAAACTGGTGGCTCAAAGTTCTGTGCAAGTTGGAGATGGAATTGGTAGTGGCGCAAAGAAGGTGACACAAAGTCCAGTTTGGGGGAAGGTGGGCTCTGGGGCCAAAGCAGGGGCCAAAATGGTGTCTGAGAGCCCAGTGTGGGAGAAAATCGAGACTACTGCTAAAAAGGTACCCAAAGTCGTCATAGGGGGCGCACTGCTGGGTCTGGTGCTTGGCATCTTTTTTGGGGGGGTGATTGGCGGAGCTGTTGGCGCAGCTGTTGGTTCTGCTATCAGTGAGGTGGGCAGACGAAAACTCAGTAGCAAAAGCACATTAGAAAAGACAGATGAAGCTGCAAAAAAAGCGGTGATAGCTGTGAACAACAGTGTGGACTCTCGGGTGAAACAAGGAGAGAAAGTACTGAAAACAGAATAAATGGCAAAAAATATTTCTGTTAAATTGTTACAATGTATAATTCATTTTATTGCTGTTATTCTTTCTTTGTGTCTTTATTTTTAGACAAACATAAGAGTTTCATCGTTCATCTCAAAATGCTACCGTTGGATACCATTCACTAGTTTAGAAACTACTATAAAGTATTTCCACCTTCATTTTTACTCTATTAACAGTCTAAGTTTCAGCGGTCAATGAATGAGTGCATGTGTGAATGGACACATCAATAAAATAATGCTTTTGGGGATCTTACAATATACGATATAAAAAAATACGTTTCCAGAGTTCGACAAAATAACTTAATCTTCTGAATCAATTGATTAGTGCAACTGAAATGTATTAAGTGTTTATGCTGCATGCAAAACATGTTGAAAAAAATGTGACCTAGATTTTTTTGTATGTGTATTTGTTAATGTATTTCATGGAAACATCTTTTATTAATAAAATAAAATAAAATTATTATCGATCTGTTACTGTAAGCAGTCAAATCAAGGGCAGGTTAAATGTAATTGTTTTAAGTCATCAAGTGTAAATACACAGTATATCAGCCATCGCATGTACAGTATCTCATAATATTGTGACTTGAAAGCTGATGGAGCAGCTTTCAAGTAAAATACTTTCATTATTAAAATTTTCCAATTTCTCTTGAGTGTTTAAATGTAAAACAGGTCATAATGTATGAAAACATCTCAGATATTGTTGCAATAATAAGGAACATTTCAACTTTACTCAGATTTCTAAGCTTCTGTATCATAAAGCACCTCCCCTCCTTGTGTGACACGTACAAGTTTAGTCTGTACACGACTGGTTAGATAAAGCTACTCGTATTTCTGTGTATGTGTGGGTGGGACTCTGGTGGTGAAAGGGGCACAACAGAGGGGTAGAGGCAAGGACAGTATCTTCAAGTCTCAAGCTGACAAAAATCACCCAGCTTGGCCTCCTGTATCAAAAGATGGAGAGTTAACACCCTGGCTAGTAGGTCTCAACAGCTTGGCACCTCTTCCAAAGAGGCTGAATTCAGGCAACAGCTGTGATATTTAGTTTATTTTTCAAGTGTCTCTGCACTCATGCAGTTCAGGTTTTTATCATTCCCACATTTGAATGCTGTATGTTTCGAGTCTGACAGTATAAGACAAAACTTATAAGATTTCACACTTTCAAAAAATGTACATTTCTTTCTTCCACCTTTGGTCAGCATTAAAAAAAGATATTTCCACATTCATATATTATAGAACTTTTAATGGAGAAGGAATACGATCTCTTTAAGGGTTTTTTATGCAGTGAGTTTAGATTTCCTACCAAGGCCATGTCTGATTCAAATATTTTATATTACTATTTTTACTATTTTTATTTTTTTTATTTTATACCTTAATACCTTGATGAGGGGAATGACATATGGGTTAAAGAGGGGGTATGGATTGATATAAATGTAAAATAGATAATGTAATAATGTAAAAAAGATGATTCATATAAAAGATATTCATGTTTCTATTTTTTTAGCATTGGAAGCGTATAGCTAAAAAGTTAACTCAGCTCAAATGTTCCTTAAAAAAAGCTGGTTAGTTAGAAAGTACAATCAAAATGACAGCATATTAATGTAATTTTATATTAAAAGTAAGCTGTTGTATTTTTTACATGTCACAGCAGCAAAGGCACATGGCACAGCAATGGTATTAAAAATTACATTATTATGGCTAAATTCCATCTGCTTCAGTTTAGATTTTCATTCTTATGTGGTTGTGAACACAGCTGCAAATTAATTATTCTCTTTCCTACCTAGAAACTATATAAACTTACAAGACGATAATGCAGTATCTAAATGTTGTGTAACATCCCAAACTATTTAAGATTTAATGTAATTAGTAATACCTACTGTGTGCTTTTTTCTACAGTAACAAATAAACATGTAAAAAAGGAAAAAAGGGGTACTAACTCCACTGTGCAAATTGGCATCTGTGCATTAAAGTTTCATCTTGCATGAAAGATCATGCTTATCCCAAGGCTGTGCAGCATCACATCATAAAATGCCACATAGCATACACATCATTAAAATTAAAATAAATGAAGAAAAGTAAGATAAAACTGCGTTCAGTCTTTACTCGCTGCTTATGTTTTATAGCTAAAAACTGTATAGTCAGGCCATTGGCTGTTGTTTGCAGTGGACAAACAGACTGCTCAAGTTTCCAACTGTAAATTTTGGATGTGAAAAAAAATGTCTTTCTATCAAAAGTCTTTTTTTTTCTCTGAGGACACATTGATGCATCAGAGCAAGAAAAGTACAGGTGAAACAAACTTCATCAGATGAGCTCAATTAAATATCCCAGTGAGCCAGCAAATGGTGTTTTAATGTTATCAGTTGAATCTGTACAATTGAATCTTGTAAAAATATTTGTGAGCCAATAAGAAAAAGGACGATAAAAGATGACACATCCTGGGCTTTTCTGAAAGTCTTCTGCAATAATATTAAAATAAAGAAAAAACCTTATTGTGCTCAATTCCAGAATTCTGCAGTAACCATCATGCTCTATGTGGATTCAGGGTTCAACAGTGGGGGCAGAGACACCCATTGCAGCGTTGTGAAAGCAGCTCTTCCTGTTGTGTAGCCCTGAAACCGGGTGTGGAGGGTTTCCCAGAGCATCCTGGTGGCTCTATTCTGTTTTTTCTGGTTTTCCCCTCTCTTTTCTTTCATGCAGCAGTTGCCACCCTACATGTCCAAACACCCATCAACACAAACATACACATACCGCCACCACCCTGCTCCAGGAAACTCGTTGGCCATCAATGAGACAGCACTAACTGTTGCCGTTTCCTGGCCACTTGATCGAGTGAACCATGCAGGCAGAGAGACAGCAGCCCCCCTATCCAGCTGTAAGTTACCCTTAAACTTGTCACTTATATAACACCTCCACCAGGCTGAACCCCATCTCCAACCACATTCCCACATCCACCCTAGCTTCCTCACACTCAACCAAACATCTGCAATTTTTGATGTTGCATAAATCATTTGTTAGTTACACATCAACAGCTGCAAGCACACATGCATGCAGCATGTGCCAAAAACATGCAGTGACGTACTTTTAGAAAAGTTTTGCACTGGGCTTATATTTCAGGATGTCATTATTTATTATATTGTTTGTTATTATTTGGCTTTGGCTCATATTGTATAATATGCATGAAGACAAGTCTGTTGGGTTGATCTATGAACATGGGAAAATTTGACTTATGTACATATCGTAGTTTAGATTTAGCATTTCAGTTGATTCTGTCATAACCCTCAACATGTACCCTGTCACACTGAGATAGTATCTAGTGAACACTCTGAGGGGGATACACATTATGTTCCCTAAACGTTTGACAAACATGGCCAAACATTTGTGTGTTTTGAAAAATTGTGCTGACAGAGAGCAGTCTTTGGAACCCAATAAGAGGATGTTAAATAAGGAACAGCAAACTTAAACACACTTTATTTCTGTCTGGTACAAGTGTGTCACAATGTCAGGGCGGGACCGTGCTTCTCTGACAATAAGAAAAGCAGCAACATTCAAAACCTGCATGTACAGCATGCACTGTATATGGCTCAATGTAACTGTGCTGAAGGAACGCTGCTTATTTACATATAAATGTTAAAAAAAAAAAAAACAGGTTTCTAATCCTCTTGTCAGAGAATTAACATTTCCATCCACAAAGACAGAATTCAAGATCCCGGAAGTTTTGACCAAGAAAAAAATATATATGTTAGGAAATAAAAAGAAATCAACATTTGACTACCTAACACATCCAGCCTGAAATGATATAATTAGGTTTCCAGAATCTTGTTCTACATAATTCGCCTCTGTAGTGGATTAATAATGCTTGACAATGAGATCGAATGTTTAGCAAAGAAATATTTTGACAGGGCTCTGATGTAAAACACAAGGCTATTTGAATATTCTGGGATGGATTGTGTGTCTGAACCTTCCCCAGAGCTCACCTACGTTTTTACCTTTAAAATACAGAACATACAGAACGTTAAGTTCTGTCATTTCACAGCACTGCAAAAAAAACACGGAGGTGTTAACAGCACTAAATATCCTTAAATCCTTCGGTGTAACTTTTTGTGTTTTCTGTGACAATTATGCTCCCTGTGGCTGTAAACCTCTCCTTTGGCTGTCTTTTGTTGTCACCGCTCATCGTTCATGGCAGCCACCATCCTCAGCTGACCCTTAACCTTTCCTAAAATGTCATGCGTCACCAGAGTGGTCTTCGCTCCAATGCTTTCCTCGCTGTCCGTGTCACCATAGCAGCTAGATGTTGACGGGGAGTTGGCAAAAGCAATGATTGAGTCAGTTGAGTTTCTGTCTCTATGGACTTTTGCCATGGCCGAATGGACTTTGGATGGTGGAGCAGCCTGGGATGGAGGAGGAGTGTTGCCCTGAAAGAAATGCTTCAATTTGTTACCGTCCAGCCCGGATGTGGTGCTGTCATCCTCAGGCTCCTCCTTATTGGAGTCTTTGCTCTTGTCCTGTGCCTGGTCGTTGAGCAGAGTGACCAAGAAGTTGATGTACTTCACAGCCAGACGCAGGATTTCATTCTTGCTGAGCTTCTTGTCAGGTGGATGTGTGGGAATGAGTTTTCTCAGCTCGGAGAAAGCCCCATTTACGTTCTGCTGCCGCCAGCGCTCACGGCTGTTGGTGAAGACACGGCGAGCAATTTTCTGAGGAGGGCCTGTTTGACAACAAGCACATAAAGGAAATGAGAGAAATCTGCTAAATATTCTTGTAGTTTTTAACAGATACCATAAAAAGACCAAAACCGACAATGAAATTTTCTGACGGGTATTGTTTAGCTAAAGTACGATACAGAATTGTTCTGTTCAAACAAAAAGCCCCACTGTTGTTGATACATGTAACCATGGGCACTTTCATTTATTTTCGGTCAATCCTACATTCAGCGTCCTGATGCTGTAAATACTCACTAAATCACCAAATCTGTATGACTGTATTATTGAAAATAGACCCAAAATATGTCAAGAAGTGCACTTTTACTTCTGTATAAGTAACATTTTCTAAAACTTGCAGTGTCCAGCTGTTTAAGGGAATTTAATTACCTTAAAAAAATACTAAATGTCCTATTACTTAGTAGCTGAGTGATGAAGTTACAGGTTTCGTGAGGTCATGTTGTCTCTTTGATTCCCCATTAGTCAATTTGTGAAGACATTCTGGCTCTTTTAAGTAATTGAGGTCAATTGGCTCTCAGACAACTCTTCAAATCATCTTTAAATCCTCTATTATCTATCTTATAACTTCCACAATGCCATTACTTTACATTATGTTTGGTATAAAACAGTTTCCTTTTCATTAACAGATGAAAGATTTTAACTCAAATTATAGCAAAGCAAAGACACATCTTTGTGTTTTGTGTGAAGTTTCTTGTTTTCTGCCATTTTAGTCAGACTGAGAGGAAAGAGGCATCCATACACATCAATTAACTTTGGCAGTTTTTTCTAACATTGTTGGTAAATATATGCCAGATCCTGCCATTACATCAACTTTCGCATTTGAGCAAATCGCAACAAAAAAAAAAGAAAAAGAAAATGGCTCTCAGATGGGAGCTGGCGTGTTCATGACCAATTCATCACTAAAGCCCTATATATCAATTTCTAAATTAATCTCTATCAAGACCATTTTGTCTAACTCTTCTAACCAGACTAACCGAGTTAAACAACCTGTTCAGTTAGTTCCAAACAGATCATTATGATATTTAAACTGCTGTTTATTGTTGACAGCAATAATTTACTATTTTCAAATAACTTTTCAGTAGCCGACCTGATCAAGTTTTACATTTACGTCGATACAAGCTACGTTTCACTGGCCATTTCTAAAGCACAGTGAGCTTTCTGCTGCAGTCTGAAATAAAACTTAGTCATACCACTGGCTTACATGGGTGTGTATGTTTAGTCTACAGATTCATGATCAATGTTACATAGAGATCCTAATGCATAATAGGAATTACAGTGAACATGCTTTCATTTGATGGAAATTTGCAGCGGTGATAGCATTATCTGGCTTCTCATGCTCAACGACATTGCTCATTCTTGCAGGTAAACAACAAAAAAAGCTAAATGTGTCTATTTTCTCAAAAAAATGTTTGTAACCTTTATATATGTAGTCTAGTCCAGAGTTTGTTTGTTTTTTAATTTTAGTTTCTAAGAAGTTTGAATGTAAAGGCTTACATTTGTGATATGTTGCATTCAAAAAACATCTCTTCTTACCCAGAAGTGGAACAACTTTGACCACCCATTATGCCTCAGTAACCTTTATACCGAACAGTGAGACGCAACAGAGCCAGTCTTCAACTGCCAGTGTAAAAGGGGCTAGCACGGTTAGAGCAACCCAAATAAAAGTCAATCTGATAGAACACACAGAGTTCAAATCCCAATTAAAGTATAATGAAATGGATTGGTTGTTGCTGGATTTTTCATATGTTGTAAATGATTAGACACCATTTTACATGCATTCACTGCATCTGATGTCAGGTTCTGTATTTGCTCAAGCAGAAACCCACATTCACTGATCTCCATCTCAAAGTGTGTTGAGGGTCTTCTTTTGATCCTACTGCTGTTGATGATGCCATAGTTTCCTCCAGAGGGACCCAGGTAAGAACTAGGGACAAAAACACAATGTGTGACATTTATATAACTGCATTTCCAGTCTACCTAGAAGACAGGTCATTCCTGCACCACTTCTGCGAAATAATGAGAAAACCTGGAGAACAGTGGAAACCATTAACTGAGGTGTGATTATGTTGGTGGCATTTATTGAGTGTGCATGCAGAGTTTCAGCCAAGTCTCATTAAGTCTGGTTACTAGCTGATTCTACCTCAGGTGGTGTGAAATAGATCAATGCTTCCGATAAAAACAAACAGACCAGAGAGAAGTGAGGAGAGAAGATGGTGAAACCATAGATGTAATGACTTTGTAAGAAGTCCTGCTTTATGCATGGCTGATGATCCTCTGCTACACAAAGAAACTGAGTTGGAAAATCCTTTCTGGAGCGCCGAATAGATGAACTTTAGGAGAGTTTTGATAATGTCTGAAAGAATGCCTTTCTTCATGAGTCTAGGCTAAGAGTTGCCAACTCTACGTGCCCAAAAAGAATCTCTATTATGTCACCCTTTATCTCTTCAACAACTAAACTTATCACCGGTTAAAACTCAATGTATAGTTTAAAAACTATGCCTTCAAGTTTACGGTAGCAAATCCACACAAAAGTCAATTCATGATGCAACTTGTGTTCAGTATCGGCACGTTCGGTTGAGTAAATTTTGCATGAGAAATGTGGGGCCGTTTTACAACAGCACACATCCTGCTGTCAACTTCATATAACCGTACGACTATTAATCACAGTGAGAAGTCATGAAATCCCAGCAGTTGAGGTTTCCTCTGAAACAGAAACACTGTTGCCATCGAAGCTGTATCAATACCTCAGGAAAGCGCATTGTGTTTTGTTTGTTCGTTTTTCTTAGTTCAGAGGTTGACGTCTGTTTGCAAGCCTAGTAAAAATGAGATGAATGAAAATATAACATATTTTATCACACTTTGATAACGTATATTTATTAGGCGTGATATACGACTATTATAACTGGAACAGATTGTACTAGCAAAATTATTTGAAACTTCAATATGTAGCATAGTTATTTGTTGAGTCTTAATCCCAGGTCCTCAAATACTGACCGGGAAACTGATGCTCTGGTTGGTGGATATCACAAGCTACTGACCCAAAGGATCAGTATTTACAATTAGAATAGGAATATCTTATAAATTGCTCTTTTAACATACAATCCTCTCAAAATATTGTTATATTAGATAACACTATCACTACTTTCCAACTTTGGGGTTGGGACAAATCAATAAAGGCTACAACAGTCTTTCTTAAGTTTTTTTTGTACAATAGTTTTAAGTCTTTAGGACTGAAAAAACATTAAAGGAGCACTCAGTGTTTTTCAACCAAAGCCCTATTTTGTTTGAAATGTCTCCAGTATGGAGTTTTGTTGCTAGGACCACCAATGTATAGCTTGACACTATATAGTCAGAACACTGGAAATAAATTATTTTCTTTTACTACTAACTACACCCAAAAATGTATTACAAATGTCTGGTAACATATAGTAGAAACTTACTGTGAAAAACCCATGTGTTTTTGACTTTTGATTTACAATATCTTTTCAATGTTTGTACAGACTGTGTTGTTGTTTTTTTTTAACTTTGTCTGCTTCAGGTGCCTAAAGTTTTATAATTACTACAAAAGACAAACATATTTTTGTAAATTTATACTAAACTATTTATTCCATACTGTGGTTATCTACTAAATAATCAGACATTACTTTGGAATGAATTGTCACAAATTAATCTGAAATTTGTGAACACTGGTCATGTCTGGGGTGTATGGTCAGCGACAGGAGTGACAAAGATAAAAAAAATATATGTACAATAATTGGCTTTATACAGTATCTTTACAGTTATCGAGTCAAAAGCACATAGCTCTACTAGAATAGATCTACTCCATGTTACCAGACACATTACACTTTGACCGAAGTTTGCGGCAAAATAAGCTACTTATTTCTAAATTTTTGACTTACCCTGTGACATTCTTGCATTTTGTAGCCTTGTCAAGCTAAAAAGTCCTAGCTACTGAACTCCAGAACTGGTGCAATTTAAAAAAATTAATAAATAAGCATAAATTTTGTCAAATGTTAGAAACTTAATGACAGGGAAATAGGGCCTACGGCCTAGGGCATACTGGAATTCTACTTTATTGTATTATTAACAAAACTCTGCTCACCACTCGCTGATGATGGATTGAAAATATACACTTGATTTTAAGAGGTCGCAAGACAAAAAATTTAGCAACCACGGTCCCTTCCCAACCAAAACTCACCTGGTGAAGAAGGAGTGTGCAGACATGTACTGCTGAGGAAACAGGCTGCCTGGGGAGGGAGCGGAGGGGCCCCCAGAGCCGACAGAAGATCCAGGGCTTGCCACAGGCAAATAGGTCAGCTGAGAACGCCGGAGGTCTCCATGGAGCCCGTGAAGTAGATTGGGAATTGGATGGAGGGCAGTCAGAGGGGTATTGGTGAACGGGAGAGGGGGTTTGCTGTGACCAAGACTGATGACTGGAATGTGTGGGGGAAGAGGAGTGGATGATGAGGATGAAGGGAGGGACGCGGTGGAGGTAGGAGGTGGGAGATGGCATGGGGAGGTCTTTGCTGGTGCTGGGAGAAGTGGAGGCGGCGAGGAAAGACTTGGGGAGCTGTTGGCAGAAGCAGCTTTGGTTGTGCTGGATGCTTGCCTTTCCTCTTCCTCCTCCCCATCCTCTTCCTTGGTCTCCATGACGATAGATTCATGTGCTGCAGCCGTGTCTGCGTGCTGACTGTTTAAAGCTATTGTCGTGGCAACAGGGGACCAAATCAAGCCTGAAGTGGGGATGTCCACTGGTCCCCTGTGCACTGCGTTGTTATCACCATGCGAGCTGGCCTCCAATGATGGTTTGTCCTGAAGGGGACTGTGCTGCTCTATGGAGGCACAGGATGGGGAGGAGGAGGCAGAGGAGGAGGAGCGAGGTAGGTCTGGAGGTGAGGCAGATGTGGTGGTGGGGTCTAGCTTCTCCATCATGGTGCTGATGTGTCCGGGGAAATCCCTGCTGTTCCTCTCTGCTGCCCAGTGTGAGTGAGTGTCTCAGTGTTGTCTTTGTACGTGTGTGAGGGTAACTTACATGGTCATGTGTACCACATGCATATTGTCCAACAGAACCCCCTTCTTATCAAGTGTATGTACCTTTTCCATATGAGTCCATATGAGGTGATTTATAATCCACCTGTAAATCCACCTCCTATGCTCCACTTTGCAGCAGATTACGCAATAAATTACTCCTCTACCTCACTAATAATATGGATTTTTCCAATGAGAAATCCATCAGTCGGTCCTATCATGTGACATTTCTACCGTTGCTGTCTCTATCTAGAGTGTGAGCAAATGTGGGCTTTAATTAACTCCGATATTAAAGAGGATGCCAGTGAAACAAACATTTTTAGGTCTGTATGTCGCAGTCCTCACAGTCTTTAATGGACGACTGTATCTGTGGTATCGTCTATGGGTGCATCATAGAGCTGGGCTTGTTGTTGTGGTCTGATAAGTCGTGGATTCTTCTTGTCGTACATCCTGAGTGTGGGGTTTTTTTTTAACGAGCCTCCAGAGGCTGCTCTCAATAAATGTGACCGCCCGTTGGAGTGTATTTTGAGGATGTGAGTCAAAATCCTTTAAAGTGTTCAGAACATCCCAGACTGCTGAAGATTGGAGTGATATCAAAGAGTCTGTTGAACAAAAGAAAAAGAAAAAATTTACTCAGGATATAGTATATATATTTGGTGATAATGTAGTTAAAGGAATACGATGGAATGTGCTCAAAGATGAAGAGTTGAAAGAAGAGCACCACAAGAGCCACACTATGTGTGAAATAAGAATTTGCTACTGCTGCTTTGATTAGCCGAAAAAGTTTTTTAAGTCATGAACTTTTCCAGATTTATTTCACATTACCACTCTGATGAGATGATTTACATAGTAAGTGAATTCAGTGTACTTCTTCCATGAGGGAAACATTTGTTGTCACTCTGAAAAGTCGCCATGCACAGGCGTAACACTCTTAATGATTTCTCAGATTTTGCAATTGCAGATGTTCCTGTTTTGTCTAGTGTGCATGACTTTATTTTGGACAGTTCCCTCTTTCACAATAGTGTACATTCATGGCTATTTTTATTAATCATCTGATGTTTGCTGTCATAGAGATATCTTTGGTACAGTAGATAGAGCTCTAAGAGAAGGTAACAGATTATTGTTGTTCCAATTTTTAAGATATTTCTCTTTCTGCTGTCGCCCAGAAAGAAAGCCAGTATGTCTCTGCATATTTTGGTTGTACCATATTTGACTCAAGCCAAAAATCTCTGGCACTATTACTTACAAGCTTTTCTGAATTTTTTGGTATCAGCGCCTCAAATAAATTATCGTTGATAATTGTGATAAGCCTTTTTCCCTACCAATATTTTATTAAAATACATATTATTACAATTTACTTCAATTTATTCAATTTTTAAAACTTGTCAAATGCATGTTTTGTTTTCTTTCTATGTCTGTATTGTCCAAACCAAATGCATTATATATTTCAGTGTGACCTAACCAATAGACACAAAATATAGAATTTGTAAACAAAAAGCCATCCAACAAACCTTCTGTATGACTTGCCATTAAATTTCTGTATGCATCTTTTAACAACTAAAAACCCTTATTTTTTTTTATCACTAATTCCTTAGCCAGATATTTTTTTCTGAAAATATACTGTATATGATGTATATGAAAGAAACTCAAATCAGATGCTTTTTTGTCATTACTATTATTTATTTATAGTAAAATTTAGAAGCAAAAAGCTCTGACTCTAGGCTAAGAAATAAAAGATTTAAATAGGTACTCACAGATACATTAGCTCCAGCATGGCATATCTGTCTGTCATGCAAAGTCGAGTTCAAGTGATCTTTAAAGGCGCACGATGTGTCTCCTCAGTATTTACCGTCCTCCTACTCAGCTCTACCAGCCTGCCCGTGCCTGTCACTCTTTGACATCAGAACTGAACCCAGACTGTCTGACATCACTCAGTGCACCTCCTCACACCATGTGAATGCCTTTAAAATTTCAAAGAAATTTAGAAAATAAGGAGTCCAAATATTTATAGAGACAGAATGAGAGCAAAAGTAAAAACGTACTTATTTGTTTGCTGAATGCAGACACACTCGAAGTGTGGCAATGGATGCCATGGGGCTTTGTCCGTATGTCACTCTCACCTCTCTCACCCCCCTCTCTCTTTCACTGTCCTGTGTGTCTCGTCCGTCTCTCACTCTGTTCGCCAAGAAGACACAATGCCCCAGTTAGTTGCCAGTCGGAGAGCGCTCTGGTACTGGCAAAGCAAAGTGGGAGAGAGAAACGAAGGGGGGGAGCCATGTTGCAAAGAGAGTTTTCCGCTCCCTGCTGGACAAGAGGATGTGCTAGTACAATATGGTGGCTGCTGATAAGAGCCTCAAAAGCTGCCTGTGGCCTGTAGATAAGAAACCTCCACTGACCCTCCGCCCCATCCACAACCAATACCTACATACAGACTTTTCACAACAGGCACAAGCAGGTTCACATCTATGTGCGCTAATACGCAATTACACATCACGCTTCACTGGTCAATGGTACACTTTGAAGGGCCCTGGACCGTCTCCAAGGAAATATCCACGACTGCACATTTTTCAAAATATAATAAAGAGAAAGAGGTGTAGGTCTACTGTACACACATTCATACGCTTATTAATACACATGGTCATACATAGACATAGAAGAGAAATCCTAAAACAAATGTCAGCTCTCCGACAATCAATTAAGGTGTGATAGACACTAGAGTGCCAAGCAATTTGGACAGTACTGTATATGTCACATTGGACACTTTAACATTTTTAAGGACAATTTCAAAACATTGCCCCAATAATTCAAACCACGACTAGTCAAGAAAACTATCTCCAGGTTGAAAATAGTCTTTAGCTGCCACTCTAATCTCCCTTCTCCCTAACAGCATTATCCAAACATAAAATGACCATTAATGACATCAAAGCGCACCTGTGACACTGATGATCAACACTCAAGTGGTCATTGTGGTCGACTTTTCTCTCTGATTGCTCCCGAGCTTCCTTCCTAAATGTAAGTCTCACCCATTAACCTCTGTGCTCACCCATTCCTGTTCCCTCCTTCCCAAAGTCTGTCTCTCCCTCTCAACCTAAGGGTCAGCACCTCTTCTACGTTCTCTCGGTCATTTTCTTCTTAGACAGACTGAAACACAAACATAAAGGCGTTACAGTTGTGTGACCTTCAAGGTCCTGGGAAAGAAAGCAATTTGCTGAGCAATGGTCCAACAAATCTGTCATCGCTTTCGTCATCTTCTGTATCTTTATTTTTTTTCCATCATCATCATCATCATCATCATGGTAACGAAAAACTATGCTGGGTTTTGATTATGTTGAAAGAAGTATAATCAGAGGGCAGACAGTGTCATCTATTGGTCTGTTACACTGTTTTGCGTGCGGCAGGTGTGGTTCCAATTGATCGCACTCTGTGAGCCAGAATACCGTTGAAGTGGCACCGCTGTGCCTGCAGATGCTGCATGAATTTGCCTGCAGCATATATAAACTTACACAAGGGACAGAAAGAAGTCCTAGAGGGATTACATTGTCTGTACTTTATATGCTATTTAAAGTCATGTAATTTAAAACTCACAAACAGTTCAGGTTCAGGTCAGAGTTTGGGTTCTTTAAAGTTTTGATTGCTGTTTTTGGTTCATCTAAATTAGAACGCCTTTAGCTTTGTTTGTCACTGATATGTGTTTGGGTCATAATATTGGTGATTTTCTGTTTCTGTTTTTTTTCTTTTTTTTTTTTCAAGGAAAAGGGGACACAATAAGTTGTTTATTTACTGTATTTCCTGCATTATATATTACTTGCATTTTTCTGGTTATGTGGGCTATTTTTGTAAGCATCTGTTTATGCGGAGTACATTCGAAAAGGAATGTTTTTTATACAAATTTTTAGATAGTCTTTATAAGGCTATTTATGTGTCTATGGTCACAGTGTGGCACCACAGTTTTCTCTTCAATGTATAGTAAGTCAGAACCAGCTAACAAATCAGTAAATTTTTGGGCTTTCCCCCATCTTTTCTATCAAAGTCTTGACTCCTCTGACAGTCCGCCTAACGAGAGGAAAGACAGAGAAGACAAATCGTTGGCATTCTTATTTAAGGCCTTGTGTAAACTGTAAATACGGAACAATAATAGAAACAAATGATAAAATACAGCTTCTGCATTTCCCTTCAGTGAGTATGAAATCAAGAGAAGATTGTTTTAATCTTAGAGCCGAGCTGTCACGCCCTCTTCCTGGTTACCTCAAAATACCCAGCTCAATAAATGGAGTATTGATGGAAAGTGTGTGTGTGTGTGTGTGTGTGTGTGTGTGTGCAGGCACACCTACACTGATCTTCTTACTGGGCCATTAAGCGTGTGTGGTTGATGAAAAATTAAAAATTAAAAGCTTGTGGTCTGAAGAAAATTATTGGGCGCTATAAATTTTAGTCCAGGAACCAAACTGAATACCTATGTTTCATTTGAATTTAAAGCTGAAATTTGGTCAAAGTACATCAATTTTGATTATATTTCTGCTATCCTTCAGTGAGATTGTCGATTATCAATGAGCCATAACAAGCCATGACAGACCTGATCATTTGGGGGAAACACAGAAATAAAGAGTACAAAATTGAGGACTCTATTTGCTGTGTTGCAGCTATAACTCACCCTTCTGGCACCGTAACTGTTCTCAAATAAAGTCAGTTAGACATTTATGAAAAGTTGTTCAGTTCAATTGTGAATTGGTTGAATAAGTTATAATCCTCTCTTCAGTCAAAGTTTTTTTAATAAAGAGTTGCAAAATCACCAAGAATAAAATGTAAAAAGAAAAAAAAAACAAAACTAATTGACTCACTAGTGCAAAAGAAGAGTGCATCTAAACATGTGCAGATCATTTTGTGCTGAGCGACGTTCTGATGTGTAAGACTGGATAATGCTAAGCTACTGAACATACTGGACCAGATAATGTCAAACGTGAGCAAGACTGCATTTTATTCCTCATGGATTGAACTTTCCACTATCACAAGTCGCGTAGTCTCCTTGTAAATGTTAATTTAGGAATAAAACAAAAGATCAGTTTTTGCATTTTTAAAAGCTATATTGTCATAGCACAATGTCCCCAGAATTGTGTGAGCAAACAACAGTCATTAACATACAGTGAGAATATCAACAAATACACGCACACGCCCAAGTAAATACACACACACTCCCACAAAGTGGGCTCCATGGCCAAGTTTCCTCCATGTCTTGTAAACACAATTGTGTGTCGGGCGATAGGGATCACTGGAACCTAATTGTGTAAGGTAATATTCACAGTGCATTTCGTGGAGAAAGTGACAAACAATACTGCGAGCAATGGCCGGGACAGACGGGCTCTCTCCCCTCGGCTACGACAGATGTCGACTGTTTACTTTCCATGATTATCCCAGAGGCCGGCTGTCCAACTACATGTAGTACTAGATATGTGTGGATAGTGTTTACAAGTGGCTGCCTAGAATCTGTTGTTAGTCACCAACATGACGTAGAGGTAATGCACCTCATCAGATGTTTGATTAGATATACGTAACAAACACATTTTGATTTGTAAGATTATTCAACAACAACTTGTATGCATCTATTCAAATATAGAAAGTAGTTAAGAAGATTAAGTATCAATGATGTCGCCAATATTATCACACAAACATTAGAAAGTTGATTTTTTTGTTTGTTTGTTTTGTTTCGTTTAATCAAAAATTAGAACAGATCAGTGTTGTCTTGGTTAGTTGGTTCACTATTGGTTAGTTGGTTAGTTGGTCACTTGGTTAGACTATTGAGGAACAGTCAAGTTTATATAGAAACAACACAAATCGTAAAAAAAATACTCATGATAAACAACTTCGGAGAGGGGCAAAAATCGATGCAGCACAAGTAGTGACACATCATCATTGTTTATTATACGCAAATTTAATTTAAGTTAGTTAATTTAAGTTAACTTACTTTAACTTGTGATTTGATTCAGCTCTATTGAAAAGGTTTTAAATAATTTTTTATAAAGTTCTCCTTTGAGATGTAAGATCTTAAACATAAATTATTACAGGAAGTATTTAGATTATCTTCATGACGTTCACATGTAGCACGTTAAAATTTAAAATCCCAAACACAATGAAAATACTCCATATAATCACAGAATAAAAGGGTCTGAACTGAATGAACATTTTAATTGGTTGCAGAGGGGTGGAATAAATCTTTCAAGACCAATCAAAAGGAAAATTTAAACATGAACCTTGACAGTGAATCTTGCTGTGCTCTTTATGCAGAAATCTGCAGTGATATTTGGTTCACCACTCTACAACAATGGCAGCCTCCGAGCTGAACTGATCCTCTGCAGAGTTTTGTTTTTTTTTATGGGAAACCTTAAAGAATGAACAGTCAGAGGCCTTGATGGTCTGAAAATAAGAAATAACAACATATTCAAAAAAGTCTAAGTCAGAATGAAAGAAGCCGAGATCGACTGAAGTAGAAAACGAATTAAAAACCACTGAAAATTCTGAAGACTACAAGGCTAAATCCCACAACAGGGAAAGTGGATCTGACCCTTCTAACTTTTATATTGTTTTATAAAATGCCCATCTTCAGGACACAAGTTTAAAACAGATGCCAAAGATGTAAAATAGCAGAAGATGACTGCTGGACATATTTGTCACTTTTGAGCATGTCTCACCGCTGTTCCAATTAAATGTGCCAGCACATGTAAACACCAGAATGTATTCAATCATATCACATGTAAACAGCTGAGCCAAAATCTTTGATCAGAATGATTTCAATTAGTATGAAAAAACATGTGCATGTAACCACAGCGACGTTTTTTTCCTCAACAAAAATGAGCATTAGAATTCAGATCTGAAAAGATTTTAAAAGTGTTTTATTTCCACCTTGTTGCTGTGTAAAGTTCAGGGTGATCTCAATTACTGTAACAGCACCTCATACAATGTCAGCCACATGTTGACGGTCACACATTGCTCCATTCCCAGGATGCACCTGGCTATTAGTGAGTAGGCGGACGTGGGGGACAGCTGTTTCCTGCACACATTTCCTGGTTGGTCAGAAAAGTGTGTGTGTGTACTTGTGTGTGTTTGTGTGTGTGTTGGGGGCTTAGGCATAGGAGAGAGGCGGGAGGGTATAGATTTTGCGGAGGATTAGCATGGTTGGTGAAGCCTTCTCCAAACAGGATATACACAGGTATCCTCATGTACACATACATTTTTTAAAAGCGATATCAAACACCCTGCTAAGGGGAAAGGAGGGCCTTGGTTGAAAGGGAATTGAGGGAAGTGGTAGATTAGGAAGGAAAGTATAAGATAATAAGTATATAGAGGGAAAACAGAGGAAAGCAGAGGGAGGAGAGCTCCTTTATTGTCTCCTGTCTCAGAATAGACTCACTCAGCGGGGAGGGAGAGTGCCTAATCAGACCATAATAGGTACAATCAATGGTTTCCTTGATTGCACACATATATGTCAACGTCAGCAGCCGACCAGGACAACAGCAGCAAAGCGCCATGTTTTATGTACATGAGAACTATAAAATATACAATTTGGATGATGTTTCATCATTTTCCAGTATGGCACAATATGTTTCTTGGGTTAACAAAAACCCCAGAAACCTAACACAGGTGAAAAACTTGTATATGTATATGGACAGTATATGTATACAGTATACATGTGCAGCATATGGACAGTGATGATCAGCATTAGTAGTATTAATGGATGTTCTGAACTTGTCAGTCAAGAACCACTTTTAGACCTCCAAAACTGCATCCATATGTGGACGTCTGACCTGGACCTCTTGTTGGTATCTGTGGGTGTCTGTTTTTACATTGGTTGATTGGTTTGTTTATTTACACAAAAACTCCTGGATGGATTTTAATGGAACTTAGGAGAACGGGTAATTTGAGGGGTTTCTTTGGTTTTCGGTTGAAAAAATGTTCCACTCCACTAAGCAAGCAAGCATTAAGCATAATTAGCCTACCTAGTAGATTAAAAGCTTCATGTACCAAAATATCATACAGTGCAGGTATTTAAATCCCAGCTTCAGGGTCCATGTCAACAACTTCCAAATGTCATGTGTGTTAATGCCAGGAGGAGCCTAAGCCCATGCAAAGCAGCTCTCTGGATGTGTTTTTCTTTGAGACAGCAAAGAATAATTGACTGACAGATTCTGAAGTTGATGTTTTAAATTTTGTCCTTTTGACCTATTTAGAAGTGATATATAGCTGGCTATCAGGTACCAGGTATGGGGGATCCAATAATGCAGAGATCCAATAATGCAGGGAGCTTTCTGAATCGGTAGTCATTTTAATAATAAAGGTCAAACCAGGAATTCAAATTATGCGAAGGTACAGATTAAGGATAAGGCAAACTCAGTAATCGAAACACGGAATACAGATCGGACACAAGGAGACTTACAAGGAATAAGTGCTGGAATGCTCGCTAGGTAGACAAGACAATCTGGCACAGGAAGAAGGGAACACAGGGGTTAAATACATGATGGAGAGGTAGATAATAGGACACAGGTGTGACACATTAGGGAGAGGGAATAATCAGACACACCTGAGGGACAACACTTGGCAGGACATGAGGAGTAAGACACAAACAGAACTTCAAAGCAAAAACAGTAAACACCGAATGACCCTAACAGACAGACACTTTACCCTAGCAGACCCTGACAGCTGGCCAGGTGAATTCCTTCAATTCCCCTGTCTGGCAGGGGAAATAAATAAATAAATAAATCACAATCTAATTGCAATATGGAGACAATTTGGGGTTATTAAATCCGCTTTATCAACCAACGCGATAATCTCTTAATACTCTACCTAGTATACAATATAGTACACAGTATACTGTGTACTATATAGAATTTTAAAAAAGGTATATATCATAAAAGCAATTGATTTTTTGTTCTCCAGATTGTACACAACTTGACTTAAAAATATATATATATCATTTTGGCAGGCAGTTTTTGTTATAACGACAGTGTATCTTTCTCAGTAAGAAACAATGTCTTGCAGATTCTTTTATTTGTAAAATAATGGCATAGTTCAACAACATATGAGGACAATTGTTGGTAAAAACTTTACGCTACATTTCTGTAGATTAAAATTCTATTGATGATGCAATATATAAATATAATTAATTATATATTGTCCATGAATAATGTATTGTTTCTTGCTTTCATTAATCTGTGTTTTATGATTACTGAGGAGAACACATTTAGGTTTGTTTCATTTCGTTGTTTCATTGTGGGCAGGCAAACAAAAATGAACAGTCAATTAACTGGGAGGATTTGGCTGCCTCAGTTGAAGTAGTAACAACAGACATGACCTTCCACCCTTCAGCATCATCACCTGCGCTGGATACTTGCGCTGAACATCACAAGCGCACTGTGGCCTTTCAGAAAACACCACTAACAGCCACTTCCACTGTTGGCAACACAGCTACAGATATTTCCATATGAAACTAGCAGTGTCTATAGCCTGACTCAATTAATGAGTAAGCGTGTGTGTGTGGGGACCAAAAGTTGCTACTTATGAATCTGAGGATGACTTAACAGTTATTTTTAAGCATAGGTTACATATGTACTGTGTGTTTGAGTGTGTACCAGTGCACGTCAATCAATCATCAAGTTTAATTTGTATAGCCCAAATAACAAATACGAATTTGTTGAGGGCTTTGTAAGTTTATGTGTATGCCTGTGTATGTTTGTAAGTTTGTGTGTGTCAGCCTGTGTGTATGTATTTTTGAATGTGTGTGTGTGTGTGTGTGTGTGTGCGTGCGTGTGTGTGTGTGAATGTGTGTGTGCCCTCGGGTCATGATGACACTGCATGGAACAGCATAGTATTGCGTCTTCCTCTCATATTTCTCCATCATCAGCAATGACTTGGTCCAAATTCCACTGGTGTGTTCTCAGCATGGTGGAGAGCCTCAGCCCTGTTGTCAGCCCCCATCCTACAATAATAGGAAACAAAGCATCACTTTTCCACTTTTCCATCACTTTTTACTGCTAATTCAAAATATAGGAGTTCCTGTTTGGAGCTAACTCACTCTGGAACTGATTGCTTGTTTTGGAAGAAAGCTGCACGCAGTTTTCTGTGGTATCTAAAATGTTTTGTTTGCCATATTGTGTCGCTATTTTTTCTGTATATGGGTTGAAGATAGATGCCATTTGTAATGTACCAACCTTCTCTTCTGTTTTAAATTTGTACTTTGTTCTGTATACCAATGCCAGGATGATATCATATTAGTATTTTTGTCAGTATAACATACTCGCAGACAAATTCTTAACCTCAAAAAAAAACTTTATTCTCTTAATCCCATACATTAACACCCCATATTTTATGGATATTAAATAACTTTGTCTGGATTTGCTATAAAACCATCTAACCAGCAAGAGTGTGTTTCAAATATTTGACAATTACTGTTCTGCTTTTATATACTGTAAATATTCATATGACCTAATAGATGTTTCAGAAATATGAATGTACTAAAGCTTAAAGTTAGCAGGACCCTTAAACAACTTTAATTAAGTATATTACACACACTTGTAACTTAATTTCCTTATGCAATATGGAATGTGAAACAGTTTTGTTGCAGCAGTAAATAAAGATATATAGTAAAATATAAGGTACTTGTAGTTCCACAAAATTTTTGATTGTAATAATGAGTGTTGTAATTTATCATTTTGCTATTTTGTTTAAAAAAATAAATCACAATCTAATTGCAATATGGAGACAATTTGGGGTTATTAAATCCGCTTTATCAACCAACGCGATAATCTCTTAATACTCTACCTAGTATACAATATAGTACACAGTATACTGTGTACTATATAGAATCTTAAAAAAGGTATATATCATAAAAGCAATTGATTTTTTGTTCTCCAGATTGTACACAACTTGACTTAAAAATATATATATATCATTTTGCAAACCTTTAATCATTGTCATGCAAGCTGCACTGGGCTGCAGATTTTATTTTTTACTTTATTTAGTGCTGTGGTCTCCTCACCACTAGATGGCATTAAAGGCTAACTTGCTAAACTAAGCCCAATCACCTTGCTTGATTATCTAACGTGACATTTTGTTCGTCATTTCTCTACGTTTTTTCTGGTAATATGAGGGCTGTATCCACCATTATTAACATCACCATATATGTGACATACATACATACATTGTATAATTAAGTGTCCGTTGGGTGCTAAAGTTCCTTCAAAATAGTAAAACTGTATTTTCGCTGTCTTGAATTAAAACTATCAAGAGTTGTTCTTTTTCTTTACCTTCATACACCAGCTTGTGCTATTTGTAAATTGGCGTTTATCCTGTTGCAGTAATATTTGTAACATTATAAGATGGAAAATGTTTATACTCATCCTCAACAAACCATCAAAAAGCAATTGTTATTACAGTAAACTTTACGAATGTATACTTGTTTGTTCTTATTTATTATTGTTTGTAAAGAACAGCTTATCTTTTGGTTGCATTACATTGTGTGATACATACATACACGCTTGCTCTTTGCTGGTGGGCAGATGTCGTTCTGCTAAGTGTGTGGGTGGTCTGGGCCAGGTGGAGGAGAGAAGGTTTAACACCAGGCATGCCCAAAGGAAAAAGGAGTACAGACGAAGAGAAAACAAGAGATGAAGGAGAGATAGACATATGTCCACCAGATGTGTTGCTTGGCATAGAGAGGTGGTTTATGAAACAGCCAGGAGGGAATGAAAAGGCTTTTGGTCATGGGGCTCAGTGACAACTGGATGCTTTGTGACTGAAATAACACTCAGTCTCCTTCTCGCTCAGTCACTCTAATTTCTGTGTGTGTGTGTGTGTGTTTTGCTCTGGTTGTCTGTCATTTGGCTGCGGTTGTCTGTCATTTGGCTGCTATTATAAAGTATAAACCAGTGATGACCTCCTGTCAAAACATGTCCAGCAAGTGTGTGTGTGTTTCAGGGAGGTGTTGAAGAAAGAGAATTTGACTTTATAAGAGGAACAAAAGACTGATTGTAAGACCCTTTTTAATGTTGAACAGGTGAAAAATAAACTCATAGTCTTAACATAGTACACTGGTCCACACCTTTATAGCAAAACTACACAACCCAGTATTCATTGCATATATTTCATGAGACAAAACTGTTCAGTGTTTAATTTGAGGATCTTAAAGACCATTTTAGTGTATCCATTGGCTGTCTTTTATATGACACACATCGTGACTCAAATAAGGATTGACCATCATGGCTGCTGATTTCTGCTTTTATTTTGCAATCCACCAATGTCACCAAAGTCTCCATAAAAAATGAGTTCTGACAGCCCAGGTCTTCTATGTAGAAAACTAACAAACCAATTCTGACAGCTTGTTGGGGTGGGGCTAAACATTGTAGAAACGAAACTGACCATTCCGATGCATCGACTTGTAGGCAACCTTGTGCAAGTAGCCCCTCCTTGTCTTCCTCAGAATCTTTGTCTGGTTCAAACATGTATGACTGAATTACTCAGAAATTTGGACTTCCCACTGTGCAGTGTATAGTGGACTAGTTTAAAAGTTGGGAGGTGACATAGCAGATAAGCTGTGGTTCGCTCTGGCTCCAGGCCAGAGTAGTAAGGGCATCAGGGTGTGAAATAGTACATTCATTGTCAGGTATCAGGTCTGGAGGATCCAATATGCAGAGTCTACAGGGAAGTTCTTAATCAAAATCTTCTTAATCTGAAAGTAGGTCGACACCGGGAGATCGAACTAGATAGCAAAGATACAGTTTAAGGGACAGGCAAACTCAGTAGTCGTGAAACAAAACAAGATCAAAACACAAGGAAGTCACTAGGAATTAATGCTGGACTGCTCACTGGGAAGATAAGGCAAGACAATCTGGCAAATGAGGAAGGGAACACAAGGGTTAAATACACGAGGGAGAGGTAGACAATTGGACACAGGTGGGACACATTAGGGAGAGGGAATAATCAGACACACCTGAGGGACAACACTTGACAGGACATGGGAATTAAGACACAGACAGAACTTCAAAGTAAAACAGGAAACACCGAATGATCCTAACAGACAGACACTTGACACTAGTAGACCCTGACAGTACCCCCACCCCTTATGGCCGACACCTGGCGGCCTAGAATTCGGAGGGTGGGTTCTACAAAAGTCTCTCATGAGCTGGGGGTCTATGAAGTCCTTGGACGGAACCCAGGAGCGCTCTTCGGGCCCATAGCCCTCCCAGTCCACGTACTGCGTTCCTTGTTCCCTGCGTCTGGCTGCCCGTAGGTGTCGATGATGCAGGTAGGAGGAGGTGGAGATGGTTTCGAGGCTGGGACGAGGGGGCTTTCTTTAACCGATTTCACCTTGCTCACATGGAACCAGGAGTGGACTCGTGGGGACCTAGGAAGTTTGAGTCTCACAACAGATGGATTAGTGACTTTTGACACAGGAACAGGGTCTATTAATCTCGGGGGTAATTTACGTGGATCGGTATGTAAGGGCAAATCTAGATATGTAGAGAGGCAACCCTTCTGGACGGTTGACAGGCTCAGCCCGTGTCCTCCTAACTGCCGCCTTCCTGTAGGCGGCCGATGACTTGAGAGTCGACCTGGCTCTGGAACGCCTCCAGCGACAGACCACAGAAGCTGCTGATGGGACGTTTTCATCTGGCTCCGTCTCCTCCTCCGAGGATTCGCCAGAAACAATTTCCCGAGAGACATCCGAGTAGGGGCACTGCACATCCCCCCCGCGAGGACGCAGTTGGCCAATCAATCGTAGCCTGGAGCTTCTGTTGGTCAATCCCAACTTGACCATCGGATACAACACAAGCCATTACAGAAACTGGGCTTTCATGGAGATCACACTTCTCTGCTTCCTCAGAAATCCCCTCCTGGGGAGATTTTCTGTCCAAAAAATAGTGTTCACCAGAGTTCTTTCGCCACTCTAAAACACTTCCCGTGGACCAATGTATATGAGGGTTGTGTTTTAGCAGCCGTGGGAGGCCTAAAATTAGTGGGTGATGGACAGACTCAAAAAGTAGGACGTTCGATTCCTCCTGATGACCGTCGTCAAACACTAGTGTCACTGGGGACGTTTGGTGTGTAACCTTACACATTAATCTACCATCTAGGGCTGATGCAGACAGAGGTTGAGAAAGTTCTACCCGGGAAAACTGAAGTGTCTTAGCAACTCGGACATCCATCAAATTATAGTGTCTGCTCCAGAGTCTACTAATCCTTGGAGAACTACGGAATCAGAACTCGATTGGAGCATTACTTTAGTGAGAGGTCTCTGATACCTGCTAGGTATTTTGGTTTGCCCCACCAAAGACGACGAGGCAGCGTTAGGTGTTGGAGACCTAACCGAGCAGGAGGCGAGGAAGTGTCCCAACTGTGCGCAGTAAATGCACCTTCCTTCCTTCATTCATTCTCCGCTGTCGTTCCAGTGGAGTGAGGTGGGTCCAGCCGATTTGCATCGGTTCTGGTGGTTCACCGGATGGCTCAGGTCTATCAAATAATTCGTGGGAAGGAGCAGGGAAAAAAAACATGCCAGTGGGGATCTGGAGAAAAAAAACACTTTGAGTAAATCGGACCGGCTCTTGCTGTGTTCAGAGTCTCTGACATTCCGCAAGTCTCTTATCTATCTTCGAGGCCAAGTGGATCACGGCCTTCAGATCCGCTGGCAAATCCAGCAGAGCCAAATGGTCCTCCAGGGTTTCAGATAAGCCGTTCAGGAACGCGACAATTAATGCCGGTTGATTCCAGCTGCTGTCCGCCGCGATGGTGCGGAACTCGATCGCATAATCCGATACTGAACGTTTGCCTCGTTTTAACGACACCAGTAATCTATCCGCTTCTCTACCCGGGGAGGTGGACTGAAAGGTTTGAATAAACGCATTCAGGAATTCTGACAATGAGTTGCATATGGCAGATTTACGGGGTCCACTCCGCCGTAGCCCATGATCTGGCTCGACCAGATAAGCAGGAAATCATGAAGGCTACTTTAGCTCGGTCTGAAAGAAAAGCGGAGGCATTGAATTCAAAGTGCAGTTCGCACTGTGAAATAAATGAACGATAATCTCCAGAGTCTCCAGAAAAGCGTTCTGGGCTGGCCAGATGGAGAGAGTGTGAGTTTACGGGATAGACAGGAGATTCAGCCGCCGCTTCTGCTCCCTCGGGTAACGCCGGCAATTGATCGATGAAAAACTTTAATTGAACTGAAAAAGTCCCGCACGCTGACTCGTTGCGCTTCGCGGCTTCAGCCAATTCTTGCCGGACTAAATGTAGTTTGCTCCTCTAGCCGGTGGAGACGTTCGCCTTGCGCCTTCAGGGCTGAGCGAACTGGGTCAGACTCTGCGGGATCCATATCTGGCCAGATT
This sequence comes from Mola mola, assembly GCA_001698575.1. Taxonomy (NCBI): domain Eukaryota; kingdom Metazoa; phylum Chordata; class Actinopteri; order Tetraodontiformes; family Molidae; genus Mola; species Mola mola. The sequence continues at coordinate 22,745,960 of KV751317.1, read as the reverse complement.
GTACTGTCAGGAACCAGATCTGGAGGATCCAATATGCAGAGTCTACAGGGAAGTTCTTAATCAAAATCTTCTTAATCTGAAAGTAGGTCGACACCGGGAGATCGAACTAGATAGCAAAGATACAGTTTAAGGGACAGGCAAACTCAGTAGTCGTGAAACAAAACAAGATCAAAACACAAGGAAGTCACTAGGAATTAATGCTGAACTGCTCACTGGGAAGATAAAGCAAGACAATCTGGCAAATGAGGAAGGGAACACAAGGGAGAGGTAGACAGTTGGACACAGGTGGGACACATTAGGGAGAGGGAATAATCAGACACACCTGAGGGACACCTGACAGGACATGGGAAGTAAGACACAGACAGAATTTCAAAGTAAAAACAGTTAACACCGAATGATCCTAACAGACAGACACTTGACGCTAGCAGGTCCTGACATTCATAGATTCACACAACATGGATGAGGCAAAGTTGTAGAATAACATCCAATCCATTTGAAGGCCATGAAGGGGTCTTTTTTTGTTTGTTTTTTAATGAGAACAAATCAAAATATCTACATTGATGAACCTCAAATTATTTTTAAGGGTTTAATTAATGACTGGAGCAGAACGTTAAATAAAGTTAACTTACGTTCTAGAGTGCTCTTAGCACTTAATAGGAATTAATTTTTTCCAGTTTTGTTACATGACTTTTATACCAGTGTTGGATTTTATAGGAAATATCTAAAACCACAATGAAAGTTCATTTTTAGATCAAATTTGATTGTATTTGCTCAATAAATATTATTGAGCCATGAAAAACAAGAAGCAGTCCAGTTAAACACTTACCTATTTAAAGTAAACACAGGCAGCTTCCTAACCACACAAAAACACACGAACACACATACTCATAATTGGTGACTTAGTTCCACTCACATACACAGACTCTGAAACGAGCTGAATATATGCAGATCAAGTGTCCCACAGGCTCCTTATGTTGTTATCAAAAAATACAATGTGACTTAATTTAAGTCAAAGTTAAGACCAAGTCAGCACAATGATGTGATTTACATTGAAAAAAAGAAATATCATTACATTTTGTTTGATCAAAATTGTGATTACAGTTTGTAGAAACTATATTCACACATTGATGTCTTGCTTTTGTATTATTTTCGGGTCATTCTATGTACTGTTATATGGGCTATATAGACAGGTATATGAACAGGTAACGGCTGATTTACCTGTTTTATTATTAATCTCACCTGCCATTGGTGTGCATGAGGTATAAATAGAGTAAGAGTATAGCATTGCCTCTTTTTTCATCCAAAGCAACTGACAAAAACAATGTGAGCAGGCTCACTTATTAGGTGAGAGCAAGAGTTTTCCATCTCAAGTTTTTAAGTTATCATGGACAAAGAGGTGGAAAGTTGAACATTTGCAAATACTAGGACAACTGGGTTAATGTCTTACGTTAAGGGAGTTGGCGAGATTGCTTTCAATGTTTCCAAGAAAGATTCTCAATTGTATTAGTTATTAGTGTAATGTAGTGATGTTGCTGTTCCTTTCCAGCATTTTCTCTTTGAATAAGTAGGTTAGAGATGACTCAAATTAAAGAGGAATGTCTTTTATTACTGTGATTATAGCTTCCACCCTGCCTGTTTTTTTTGCCTTGAACAAACATTTTTACTGTTAGATTCCTTCATTTTGGCTCACATACAAAATCTTAAATGACAAGTACAAAGTACTGTTGAGGATGAGCATCCTTTATTTCAGTCAGTATGCATTCTCTTTTGCATTCCTCTGCAATATGTGGGTCTGTGAGTTACAGCTGTTTAAATAACTAACAGTGGATAAGCCCCGTTCAACAAACCCCTCCTCTGGGATTCAGGCATTTAAAAGGCCTATAAACTGTAGATTAAAGCTGAGGCCAAATTAATAAAGTTTAACAGGATAAAGATGTGGCTCTTTACACAGCACGAATTTAAGATGACAGAAAACAATCTGTATTTATGACTTCCCAGTCATAACAGTAAGTGTTTGTTTACGCCGTGTTTGTTTTTAATATTTTTGCCCTTTCCATACAGGGTCTTAACCTGAGCCCTCATATTTCTCCCTGCTGACACAATTGACCAAAGCTTGCTCTCATACTGGAGTTATATCAGCAATTGTGGAAAAGCAAACACATCCAGGAATAACTAGGACACAAGTCCATGTTCACAGCAGCTAAGCTGCAACAGAGAGCTTTTACCTGGAACTGTTCTGAGTTATTTTCGTTGATGCTCTTTTATTGGGTGCTATTAGCTTTTATCCCTCTTGGCACCGTAACAGTTGCTTTTGTTTAGGAGCAAAGAAATGAAAATGACTTCACTCAGAGTTTTAGAGAAAAAAATGCATAAAAGGAAAGTTATTGGATTCTGTTGAAATCTCAATGTTAGGTCATGTACTGTAATTACATTGATACTGAATATAAAGAACCTTAACAATATGAGAAGTGTGTGTGGCCATATCTATCTATCATAGAGCACGATAGATGCCTGCTCTTTGTGTCCTGCTGTTAATGAGTGGGAGGTTAACACTTACGACAACAACAGGACAACATATAATAACAAAATTATATGTTGTGCATATTTTGGCTGTGGGAGTGAACAGTGTGTCTGAGAGTGTCCTCACTGTTGCAGCTAAGCAAATTTCTTGCACTAAAATCTCTAAATCAGTGTTTCTTAAACAGTTTTTAAAATGACAAACCACCCCAACCCAATACACAATAGGCCTTATTTATAAATTATGGGAAGAGAAAATTTGTGCAAGAAATAAATGTTGCTCACCATTTTGCTGCCAATTGACATCACCCTCCTTTATCTAATAAACTACACGTTCTTTGAATGGATGTTATGGAAAAGTTCATTTTTTTCATAATTTGATTCAAAAAGTAAAACTTATGTATATTTTATATTAAAAAAAATCTAACCTTTTAAACCTTTTTTGCTTTAATTTTGATTTTAACTTATACGGGTACAGTGAAATAGTTTAATTTTGGAGACGTATGTGTAAAATAACAGGTGAGAAAATCATTATAATTTAAGTTTTTTGTGATTTACTAAAATATTACAGACTTTTTAATCTCAGTAAAACAAACAGCATTTATGCTCACTTTAAAAGTTCTTTTTGGCATTAGTTATATTCATCCTCATGCTGGTTTCCCTCATTAGCAGCACAACAACACCTGCACTCTAGTCGTTAGCTAGGCCTGTTTTTTGATAGCCAAACATGAGTCAGTTCATGTCTATTATGTTCATCTTTTCTCATGAGCAGTTGTTGCACTAATGTTAACTTCACTCTGGTCTCTGCGGGGCCGTTCCTTTTTAATGAGCAAAGCATCCATTTGTTGTGACTGCCTGCATAATCTCTGCGGTCTTTATCCAGAATACAGCAGCGCGCGTACTGACTAGAACTAAGATTAGAGACCATATTCCCCCCCTACTGGCTTCTCTGCACTGGCTCCCAGCTAAATCCAGAATAAAATTTTAAATCCTTGTCCTCACTTGCAAAGCTATTCATGGTCAGGTACCATCTTATCTTAAAGAGCTCATAGTACCCTATCACGCATCCAGAACCTGATGCCTACACTCTCTTATCTTAAAACCTTCCTTTTTGATAAAGCTTATAGTTAGGGCTGGCCTAGCTAGCCCTTAGTTATGCTGCTATAGGCTTAGGTTGCTGGGGGAACACTCACTAGCGTTTACATGGACACAAATATTCGGAATAAAGGGCTGATCAGAAAAAAAATGCTTCATGTAAACACGTCAATTGGAAGATTCCGATCCGATTCCCTTCATTCGGAAAGAAATTATATTCCGATCGAGAGGGGTGGTTTATGCTGATCCTTTTTCCGAACTGCCTCCATGTACACACTTATTCCGATCAAGACTTCATGTTTGGGTAAAATTATCCTCACTGCGCATGTGTGCCGGTAATGTGCTCTTGCTCTCTCCTCCTGTAACGCAGGAGTATTATGCATTGATGAGCCTGTAGCTTGATCACAGAGAATAGTAGAAACTTTCGGAACCTGGCGCAGGTCCATTTTTTAAGAAAGCAGAGTTTAAATTGCAGGGAAAAGCGAAAAATGTAGCCACAAGTACAACTTCTTCTTCTACGGTTATTTTAGGGAAATTAGACAAATCTGCGCATGTCAAAATGCAGTTATTCTGAGCTTTCCATTCCATATAGCTTGGTGCATGTATACGCATGTCATGATCGGATTATTTGATTTAGCGTCCATATAAACAGCGGATTCGGAATTTCTAATCCCTTAATTTTTAAATCTGATTAAGTAATTTTGTGCATGTAAACATAGCCAATGATGAACTGAGCTCTCTTGTCTGCCCCCTCTGACTCAGACTCCATCTCTGCTCTTCTAAATGTCCATATCCTTACACTAACTTTACTTCTTCCCCGGAGTGTTTGTGCTGTATCATCCTGCAGGTCTTTCTAGGTCACGGTGGGAGCTGCTGCTGTGGTCCTGCCTGATACCTACTGCCCACCTTAGGACAGGGGATCCTCTTACTTGGATCCTAGGCTGGATTGCCCAGCCTAGCCCGTGGATTACAATGACTTCTAGACCCATACTTTATCTGGATTTATAGACTCATATGAACTAACATTCTTAGTAAACCTGTCATGTTGTTGTGTTCAATACAACTGACATCTATTGCACATCTGTCCATCCTCGGAAGAAGGATCCCTCCTCTGTGGTTCTTCCTGAGGTTTCTTATTTTCCCTGTTTAGGGTTTAGGGTTTCCTCACCCGGTTCAAGGGTCTAAGAGCAGAGGATGTCACATCTGTACAGTTTTGATTTAAAAACATCTATCAGCCATTTCGTTACAACCATGATAGCTGAAGTGAATAATATTGATGACAGTGCAAAGTTCTGCTGTGAAACATAGCATTCTTGTGAAAGCCGCTTGGCACAAACCATTTGTCCCAAACACCATTGAAGACTAATCATAACCCCCATGGCACCTTAACACCTCGATGACCGTGTGTCTCCAACGAGATAATGCATATACTGTACATATGAGATGTATTGTCTATCCTTGGGAGCAGGACCCTCACCTGCTTTGAGGGTCTTACGGCAGAGACAAATTGTAATTTTTGACATTGGACTATGCAAATAATATGTGTAATTTGAATTTTAACTGCGTGCTGCAGCACAACAAAAACTGTTCAGTAACTGCCAAAGGAATGCAACAAAGAGATTAAAGTGTCAGCATGGCCTCAAATTCACCAGATCCAAATCTGCCTCAAAATAATGATCCATGGAGGTCCTACTGACTTGACCTCTGGGGTATATACCTGTGGCCAAGGGTGTCTAGCAGCAGGGTGTTGGGGGCAGATCCTTTGAGTACTATGGGTTACAAGGTGGGGCCTCCATTGTTGGTCTTAAAAGGTGTTTCGGGCAGATGGTTTGTGTCAAGTAGCATCCACACAAATGCCAGGATGAAGTGTTTCACAGTTTAACTTGACACTCTAGTGAGATGATCAATTTCAACCACTTCAACTGTTAGTGGTTTTATTATTAAAAATGTACTTCACCTCTAAATCTTAAAAACAAACAAAAAACAAACAAACAAAAAAGAAGAACTATCCTTGCTAGAAATTTGTTGGAAATGGTAGAAATTCTGTGGCCCCAGTGAAGAATGACGATGTTTTCTGAAAAATAGGAATAATAACAGAAACATACAGATTGATAAATACAATTATACAGGAATAATAGCTTTTTAAAAATGTTTTATGTCTGTGATCAACATGATGAAAATTAAACCTGTTTTCTTTGATGTTTCTTTGGTTTACACAAAAAGGGGTATGCGTTGGGGTTGTACAAACAGGTTTTGAAAACAACACTGATTTGACACAACACTTTAATATGGTGAATCTTTTAGCAAACAATTACTTATTTTCACATGAAACAGTTATGGAGCTACATTATTGCTCATTTAGGGTCATGTTTGTAGACACATGGCAAACATGACACCAGTATTCAGTCTCTCTCAGTTCTTTTTGGTCTTTCATCCTACTCTTGGGGGGAATGTCTTGATTATTTAGCCTTTCAACGCTCCACCATGTTCACCAGCTAGTCACCATGTTGGCAATTCTGCCCGTGCCAAAAATCTGGAGCCCATTTTGAATGTTTTTGCACCATCAGCTTGGTTTTTCCTCACACATTTTCACATGATTCACTAATCAGAACAAGCAACATGAGTAAATCATCCACTTGTGAAGCATGATGCCATTGATGATCAACACATTTCAAGCAAATCGCTTTAGTGGAGCAGATCAAAAACAAGTCTTTAGTTTTTACTGTTGGGAAATACTGATACATGCCACATTCTTTCTCCCTGTGTAAGCCCTATCCTATAAACATTTCTACAACATATTTTACTTCAAAATATATATGCAATTTGAGAGGAACTGTAGTGGAAAATCAGAACTACAAATAGTACATTCAGATTCTTATAGATGTCTTGCTCAACCTTTTATTTCTTCTGTTTTAAATCATTT
>KV751317.1:22706967-22739411 GCA_001698575.1 Mola mola | reverse complement strand
TATCATTAAAAATTTGCATTTAACTGAAGCACATAGCAGACAGGATCTTTCCACCATAAATAGAGGCAAGCATCAGCTTCGAAGCATGCATCACAGGGAATCAAGCTGTCCGCCACATTGTTATCCCTCCTCCATCCATCCTCCCTCACTCAAAAAACAGGGAACCTTGCATTTGTATGATGGGAAATCTGTTACAAATCTGGCAGCCGTATGCTGGGATATATTCAGCTTTCATGTCCGTCATTTTTTTGGTGTTTTTGGTGATGTATGTGTGTTGAAGGGGTGGGGGACTTTGAAAGCATCTGCATCTCTGTACATGTTTGTTTTCCCAATTTCGTATTATTGTTTTTGAAGTGAATCCTAGGATTGTGAAGTTGCTTACAGTGCTCCACTTAGCAAGGACTTCTGCTGAGCGACAGAATGTTTGGTGGATTTTCGATCAAAGAGGCTTTGTTGAGCTTGTGCAGGCCACCAGCTTGCATATTTACTCTTATGTTACAGTTAATTAATAATTGGGTAATGAACTGAAGATTGGTTGCAAACTGTTCTTTGTTCTGACATGAATCCCAATTTGACCTTTAGTTGCATCAACCCATACAGTGAAGAGTACAGAAAACAGCTCATGAAACATACAGGGCTGATTAAGTGCAGTTATGAGCGCAGTAACCGTAAGGTAATGAGCAGCATTAAGGGAGGGTGGCTGGTCTACGTATGGGATATGATTTTGTAGACCTGCAGAAATTTGGCTATATACTGTGACAGTCAAAGCTCCCCCCAGGAGAAAAAAAATCTGCTTCAAATGCTCGAAAGTGCAACCCCACATGTCCAATTTTAAAAAGTTATACTTATTTTAGATTTCTTCACTGATAATAAGTTTTGAGGGCTGGATACATAATATATACACTATAATTTTGTCTTGAAGCTCCTTGTAGAGTTAAGATCTAATTAGAAGGCCTTTGATTGATCTTGTGTTCACATAATCCTCCAAGCACTGCCCCTGAAAATGGAGTTACTGAGTATAAAATGGCTGTTCATAAACGGTGCCATAAAAAAGTGCCATATTTTTTTGAGACCCCCTATATCAAAGCTGAAAGTCTGCACTTCAGTCACTTCATGTTGATTGTTTTATTTTAAATCCATTTTGGTGGTGTATAGAGGCAAAATGATAAAAACTGTGTCATTGTCCAAATACTTCTGGACCTAACTTTATAGTTAATTAACGCAAATTAACTTCTAGATAATACATACACATTACACTGAGAGGGGAATATTGTTATGGTCTGCTGCACTGTTGTCTGTATTTCCTTGTGCAAATGTAAGAGCTAAAAGGTAGATGTCAACACTGTGAATACATTTTGGTGCTTCAAAAAGAAGTCCGGATGCCTTTAACCAAAGCACTGTTGTTTCTTCACATAGTTCACATTTTAAGGTAAAATTATGACCCAATCTTACAAATTGTAAGTTTACCAACTTACAAACACCAACATGATGTACACAAACACACCCAGGAATGGTAGATTCAGTGGAGGATATGGAGGCAGAGAAAGGTTATTTGAATATTCTACAAAAAAAAAAAAAAAAAAAGTTTAATTTAACTACTGTGACTTTGCCACTGACTTATTTCCTACCTTGAATTAGGTTTGACATGTGGGTATTAATTTTAGATCTCTCCAAAGCGGTGTATTGACTTTTTTTTAATCTGCGAACAGTTCATATTGCTCCAATATAATCCGATGACAGTTGTTAATGCATACATTTGGAATGAACCAGAGATCTATTAGGGCTTTAATTATCCCTGCAACTCTGTATCCCTTGCTTGGCTCTCCAGCACCTGTCAGCTCCACCTTTTTGTAGTGGAGTGTGATACAAAGATGCAGGGTAGAGGAGTTTAGAGGGGGGAGAAGCAGGAGAATGGGAGGAGGACAAGAGACATTTGTGATATTAATGCAGGGTGGCAATAAGAGCAGCATTCAGCAAAGCACTGTGGTGGGAAGCACTGACGGCCCTCTTATCTTCTCTCTCTGTCAATACAGGACCATCAGACCTGCTTTCAGGGATGTTTTGTTCAAGTGGAGACCTATGCAACACAGCACCTTTTGTAACATGACTCCACAAATACATAGCAAATAAAAATCAGTGAAGCAGCAAAACATCTGGATCAGAAAACTGCAAAATGCCACAAACATAAAATATTAATCTGTGTAGAGGGAGAGTTCAAGCTGGAATGTGCTTTATCAAGTCGTAATGACACCGAAATGCTCTCATACAGTGCTTTCACTTGCTCTGTGAAGGGCTGGCTGTGGCTCAAATGATAGAGCAACCAGTAAGTTCAAAATGTAAAACTTACTTTCTTATTGGATCATTTCAGGTACAGTACAAACTGTGTTTATTTCAGTCCTGTATCCAGCCAGTGTCCACAAGAGGCGTGAACTATGAAGCAGGACAAATGTTTAGTGAGGTAACTCACAATTGTTCATATTAAAGTAGACAGATAAACCTGAATTCACTTTATAATACAGGCCCCGATTCTCTTTTGCTTCGTTTCGTTTTGTTTTCTGCCACTTATCCGGGTCTGGGTTACGGGGGCAACAGTTTGAGCAGGGAGATCCAGACGTTCCTCTCCTCGGCCACTTCCGCCAACTCCTCCGGGGGGAAACCAATACATTCCCAAGCCAGCCGAGATATAATAATCTCTCCAGCATGTCCTTCATCTGCCCCGGGCTGTCCTCCTGGATGGACATGCCGGAAACACCTCACCCGGGAGATGTCCAGGAGGCTTCCTGCCCAGATGCTCGAGCCACATCAACTGGTTCCTCTCAACGTGGAGGAGCAGCGGCTCTACTCTGACCTCCTCCCAGATGTCGAACTCCTCACCCTATCTCTAAGGCTGAGCCCAGCCACCCTACGAAGGAAACTCATTTCGGCCACGTGTATTCGCGATGTCATTCTTTCAGTCACTACCCAGAGCTCATGACCATAGGTGAGAGTTGGGATGTAGATTGACTTGTAAATTGAAAGCTTTTCCTTCTGGCTCAGCTCTCTCTTCAACACAACAGACTGCTTTAGCATCCTCATCACTGCCAAAGCTGCCCCAATCCATCTGTCAATCTCCCGCTCCATTTTCCCCTCATTCATGAACAGGACCCCAAGATACATGAATTCCTCCACTTGGGGAAGCGACTCTCCCCCGACCCAGAGCAATCCACCCTTTTCTGGCTGAGAACCATGGCCTCAGATTTAGAGCTGCCAATCCTCATTCCTGCCGCTTCACACTGCAAACCGTCCCAGTGTGAGCTGGAGGTCACTGTTCAATGAGGCCAATAGGCGCACATCATCTGCAAATAGCAGAGACGGATCCGGAAGCCATCGAAATTGACTTCCTCCACCGCTTGGCTGCGCCTAGAAATTCTGTCCACAAAAATTTTGAACAGCACCGGTGACAAAGGGCAGCCTTGGCAGAGACCAACTTTAACTGGGAACGGGTGTGACTTACTGCCGGCAATGCGAACCAAGCTCTGATTCCGACAATACAGAGATTGAATGGCCCGTAACAAAAGGCCATCTACCCCATACTCCCGGAGCACCCCCCACAGGAAACCTTGAGGGATACGGTCATAAGCCTCTTCCAGATCCACAAAACACTTGTAGACTGGTTGGGCAAACTCCCATGCCACCTCCTGTACCCTCACGAGGGTATCGAGCTGGTCCAGTGTTCCACGGCTGGGACAAAAACCACATTGCTCCTCTTGAATCCGAGGTTCAACTAACAACCGGACTCTCCTCTCCAGCACCCCGGAGTAGACTTTCCCAGGGAGGCTGAGGAGTGTGATACCTGGTAGTGAACTACAACCTCTGGTCCCCCTTCTTGAAAAGGGGAACCACCACTCCTGTATACCATTCCAAAGGCACAGTCCCCGATGTCCACGGAATGTTGCAGAGGCGTGTCAACCAGGACAGCCCTACAACACCCAGAGCCTTGAGGAGCTTGGGACGAATCTCATCCACCCCCAGGGCGCTGCCGCTGCAGAGATGTTTTACAACCTTAGCGACCTCGACCGCAGTGATGAGAGATCCTACCCCAGAGTCCTCCGAAACTGCCTCCTCCTCGGAATGTGTGTTGGTAGGATTGAGGAGATCATCGAAGTATTCATTCCACCGCCGAACTATACACTCAGGTACACTTGAGGTCAGCAACTCCTCTCCCACACTGAAGACCATGTGGACGGGGTTCAGCTTTCCCCTCCTGAGCCGCCAGACAGTGCCAGAATTTCTTCGGCGCCGACTGGTAGTCAGCTTCCATGGCCTCACCAAACTCCTCCCTACACCCAGGTTTTTGCCTCCGTGACCACCCGAGCCGCAGATCACTTGGCCTGCCGGTAGCTGTCTGCTGCCTTGGGAGACCCACAAGCCAGCCATGCCTTGTAGGTCTCCTTCAGCTTGATGGCCCCCCATCACCTCTGGTGTACATCAGCGTGTTCTGGGGTTACCACCACGACTAGCACCAGCGACCTTGCTACCCCATCTTCGAGCAGCCGCCTCGACAATGGTAGCACGGCCCACTCAGATTCCATGCTCGTCAATACCTCCGGGATATTGTTGAAGCTCTGCCGGAGATGGGAATTGAAGACCATTTTCACAGGGTCCTCAACAAGACGTTTCCAGCAGACCCTCACTATTCGCTTGGGCCTGCCTGGTCTGTCCGGCATCCTCCCCCGCCACCTGATCCAACTCACCACCTGATCATCACAGGTGATGATCAGTTGACAGCTCTGCTCCTCTCTTTACGTGTGTGTCCAGATCAGATGATACGACTACAAAGTAAATCACTGACTGTCGACCTAGGGTGTCCTGGTGCCAAGTGCACTTATGGACACTCTTATGGCTGAACATGGTGTTAATTATGGACACACTGTGACTAGCACAGAAATCCAATAACTGAACACCACTCAGGTTCAGATCGGGCAGTCTGTTCCTCCCAATCACACCCCTGCAGGTCTCCTTGTCATTATCCACATGAGCGTTGAAGTCTCCTAGTAGGAGCCCCAGTAGGGGCACTTTCCAGCACCTGTTCCAAGGACTCCAAAAAGGGTGGGCACTCTGAACTGTTATTTGGCGCATAGGCGCAAACCACAGTCAGGACCCGTTCCCCAACCCGAAGGCGCAGGGAAGCAACCCTTTCGTCCATCGGGGTAAACTCCAACACATTGGCTGAGAGCCGGGGAGCTATTAATAAGCCCACACCCGCTCTCCGCCTCTTACCTGAGACAACTCCAACATAGAAAAGAGTCCAACCCCTCTCAAGAAGACTGGTTCCAGAACCAGAACTGTGTGTTGAAGTTGAAGTATCTAGTCGGTATCTCTCAACCTTTCACACAAGCTCAGATTCCTTCCCCACCAGAGAGGTATCATTCCATGTTCCAATAGCCAGCTTCAGCAACCGAGGATCAGACCGCCAAGGCCTCTGCATTTGATTGCCACCCGATCCACATAGCACCGGACCCCTTCGGCTCCTCCTGTGGGGGGTTGGCCCACTTGAGGACGGACCCATGTCTCCTTTTAGGGCTGAGCCCGACCGGACCCCATGGACAAAGGCCCGGGCCACCAGGCGCTGGCCCACGGACCCCTTTCCCCAGGCCTGCCTCCAGGGCGGCGTCCCAGTACCCCTCCGGGCAGGGTGCACAAGTCCTTGGTAGTCACCATCATAGAAGTCTTTTTGAACCGCGCTTTGTCTGCCCCCACACCTAGGATCAATTTGCTTTGGGTGACCCTACCAGGGGCAAACAGCCCCAGACAACAGAGCTCCTAGGATCATTAGGGCACCCAAACCCCTCCACCACGGTAAGGTGGCGGTTCCTGGGGGGGCCCAATTCTCATTTCTTATCCAATTTTGGGGTCAGTTTTTGCCAAAACATGTTCCTCTCTAAAATGTTACATTTATTGATATAACTGTCAAAAATATCGAGCCAAGCTGTTTTTTAATATCTTAGTTTAGAAATGAAAACAAATTGATGGACAGGGAGGGAGGAGGACTTCTCTTTATGAGCACCTAAGACTGTGTTTTAATACATCCAAGTTCAAAAAAACACCATCAACATGAACTTTTTCTGTTATGAAATTTGATAATGGTTCATAAACACTATTGTGATCAGCCATCATTAGTAATCTTGTAAGTGCAGAAGAATAGCTGTTTTGCTTGTGAAATGTTTTTAGTGGAGCTCAGTGTGACAAAGTGGCCAATTTTCATGTCAGCACTGTATTGACACAGAGTGTGCGTGCAGGGCTTGGATATTCAGTTTTGCTGCTCACTAATGACCTTGTTTTTGTGTGCTAATTAACCTTACACAAAGCTGATTTTCCAAGTTGGTGATTTGCCTTCTAATAAATCAAAGTTCATGCTATTGTTGATTGTAAATCAGTTGAGCTTATCCCCTCTTCAAAATATTTAGGCAGTTTTATCAATTAGCGTCCTTGATTAGATGAAGAAAAGCCTGAACTATCCCCTGCAAACCGTGTCAACAGTGTTCCTTTCAGTTTACTATCAGCACATTTTACATTTTGTACAGCATTGCCATGTTATTATGTAGAAGCAGGGTAGAACATGGTTCAGATGTGTGCAGGGGAGCTTCTTTCACAGAAATGTTGGAGCATGAGTGACACACTAAATCACCATTTACCCGATTTAACCATCACTTGCATACCATCCTAATGGCACAATATTGGCACAAGATTTTATAGTTTCCATATTCACTGATTAGGAATAACATCAAAACAGTGACAGAATACCTCGGAGGGTGTCCTGTGGTACTTGTAAGCATATTGGTAGTGGATACTTTGGGTCTTCTGAGGTGAGGGCTGGGACCTCTGTTCTTTTTTTGTTTGTTTTCTTTTTTTCTCTCTTGTTTCCTCTTCTCCAGCACTCTAAGATGGCCGTTTTTGACTGGCCTCTGTTCAAGTCAGTGACTCCCTCACACCCCATAAATGCTCAATGGGATTAGGGATCAAAGCAGATTAAAGGCCAAAAAAGGCTTGAGCTCTTTGACGTGTTCCTCAAATCATTCCTTAATGATATTTATGCCGTTATGGGCAAACTATCCCATTTGGGGTGGTCTCTCCAGGGGGAGTGATGCTGCTATGAGGTGTACATGGTCTTCTAATAATGTTAAGATGGTACATATACGTGTGAAAGCAACATCCATATGAATTGCAGGACACAAGGTTTCCCTGCAGAACAGTGCATTGTAATCAAATAATGAGTGTCAAGAGGACAGTGGTATTGATGTTGTTGTGACTTACCGGTGTATATGTATATACAGTTTAAAGAAAAAAGTCTCCATCAGCTGGAATTCTCGGTCGTTATTGAATAACAACTCAAAAATTAGTCTATAATGTGGCATACACTATTGGGACTTGGTCTCAGCGATATGTTAAATGATAAGTATTTGTAAGTGCTTCACAGCCATGGCCCACCACACCAAAGCATGTGTTTAAATTAATTATCCATTAACTATCCATTATCTGTAACTCTTTATCCTGTGCAGGTTCATGGAGGGGCTTGAGCCTATCTCAGTACTAATTCACTGATACAGACAGTCGGGTTATTCTTGTTTTTTATCGGATTGCAGGAGTGTAGAATTGAGCAGTTTGCAACTGGTGATTTTTAAAATGTTTTTAGAAAAAAATATTAAACATGTTAATCTCCCACGTAAAGGGAATGATATTAACCTTCTGTCAAAACACTGTCAGATTTACACGCTAAATGCAATTAGCCTTAAGTCATTCAGACTTAAGGGTCTGAATGACTTAAGGTAAATGCGCATCTGCCCTTCTCTATAATGTTGTCTCATTTGAGTGTTTGCTGTGATTACCTGCGTAAGAGGCATTTTTCAAACTGTGGTTTGTTCATTTTGGTATCTCTGACTGTATGAAAATTGATATAGCACCACATTTGAGACATATAGAGGTGCCTTTTATTTCATTTGTTCTGTGTACTTCATGATGACCTGTGTTCTGAAGGTGGTTGCGCCAGAACCTAGAGAAGTAATAACTAATTGTATATTAAATGTGTATATAACTTGTGTTTTCACTTTTGTTTCCTTAGGTGGTCACTGTCATACATGATCAGAAAATGGTCTCCTTACAAGACAACTTTTGTATTTAATGTCAGTTATTGATTCTATATACAAATATACAGATACATATTTATATGAAATATTATGCAACAATCAATTATACTCAAATTGATTGTTGCATATTTTTACTTTTTTGACTGACCTTGGGATTTTTTATGTGACTGCTTAGGTATACATATGATTGCACTACACTTGCTTTTGCCTTTCGTCTCATGAAGAGCAGTGTTTGCTAAAAAAAAAAAACATCACAAATTGCATTAAATTACTGGGATATGAATGTGAGTCATCTTTCTTTCTTTCTTTATTTTCATCGTTAATCCCTGCTTGACTCAGCAACTGCTCTTCTTTTGTTTGGGATGTCAAAAAATGTTGAAATTGTGAATACACTTGTCAGATTTCTATCCGGTACAGAGTCTGGGGAATTCACAATGCAGAGACACAAAGGGTAGTTCTTAATCAAAGCTGTTTACTTGGAAAAATGGGTCGACACGGGGGAGATCAGATTATCAAACGGAGGTACAATTTAAAGACACAGGCAAACTCAGAAATCAAGGAATGAACAGGATCAAAGAGGGACTTACGAAGGAATTAACGCTGGACTGCTCTCTGGGAAACGAAAATACAATCTGGCACAGGAGGAAAGGAACACAGGCTTTAAATGCACAAGGAGGGGGAGACATTTGGACACAGCTGAAACACATTAGGGAGGAGAAGCAATCACACACGAGGGAAGAAAACTCAACAGGACATGGGGAATGAGACACAAACAAAATGAAAAAATAAAAAAAAACAGGAAACACAGTATGACCCTAACAGACAGACACATAAAACTACCAGACCCTGACAATTTTAGCCATTAGGTGAAATAGTCTGCTGAAGAATTCAATTTCAATCAGGAGACCAGAATGAGGAAGATGCAAATGTTTATTGAACACAATAAATTATTAACATAATTAAAAGTCTTTGGCGCTTAGACTCTACAGTGAGATTGTGATTGATGGCTGTCTTCCTACGCAGCAGCACTATAGATCCCCAGTAGAGTCCAGACACTGGTGTTGGTGGTGAGTGACGACTCTGCAGAGACTGGAAATGATGGAGCTGGTGGAACTTCCGGGATTGGGTGGAAATAGAGGGGGAGGGCAGGGGCACACACAACAGCAGCAGCATGAAGGAACTAGGCAAGGAACAGAGACATGTTTAAAAGGACCACAACAAGATGACAGGCTAACGATGCAAGAGTGGCGCTCATCTATTGGATAGAGGAGATCAGCTGATATGAACAGCTGATCATGAAGTGACAGCCCGACCAAAGCGGAGGTGATATGAGTGACGAGAGAGAGAAGAGTGACTTTTGGAAGTTAACACAATTTAATATTGTCGATAGTCTTCCTGGATGAATTTTTTTTTTCCCCCCCCAGAGTTAGGATAGGACCTAAAATGAATTTTGGGACTGACAGTCGTTCAGTTCAGCAACTCCTGGAACTCAGAACCACTTTTTTTTCCTCCACTGGATGTCAAAAGCATGAAGAATTTTTGTGTTGTCTGGGTGGCCTTTTAGATCACTGATGTGAATGAATAATGTAAAACTGGAATCTCTGGATATATTTCAGCTGATTAAATAAAGGTTTTGACAAGTGACACACATTTTATAGGTGGTATTTAATATAGGTGAGAAGTGGTTCATCTGTTAGTTTTGGTGATATTAACAAGGGCAATACACTTAATTGCTGAGCCAGCATAAATTCAAATGGCAAGTGGTAAAGTATGATAGCAAACAAGCATAAATTTCATTAATATTAAAAAATTCTACAGAAGCAATCATATAGGTATGTGAAGTTTGATGAAAAACAAGAGCATCTTCAAAATAATTTAAGTGTTAAACACTGTGTTGTTCATCTTTTCTCGGTGTTATGAGATTTGTCAAATATTTTTCTTGAGTTACTTTGTGCTGTGATTTGTGTCCTCCAACCCTGATCCTAACAAATCATAAGTGGGACAAAGAGTCTGTTTGTGTGGAATGCTGTGGCACACTGAGAGTTTTATCTTAAATAAAACAAGTATTATTTCAATACATCTGTCACTGATTCACTGGCCCACTGCTTTATTTAATGTTTCATTCATCCACAGATTTTTGAGCCATGCTTTCTTTTCAAATACGATTCAGCTCGTGTGTTATCTTATGTCACATTTCTCGTGTAAAACATAACAATCACTGCCACATTTTGAAAAGAAAATTTAGCCACCTCAATCATTTATATTTTCTTGTAATAATCAAACTGTCTCAGTATGTGGGACATGAGATAAAAATGCTATTCAGTACCACATTAAGTGGGACACCTGGTCAGTCCACTCACAGAGGGGGAGGCGAGAAGGACATCACCCACATGAATGTCATTTTTATCAAAGGTCCTTATCAGTGTTTGCTCAATGAGTTTTGATTTCTGCAATAGAGACTCCTCCCTCGTTCACAAAGTGTGCTGCCCAGGCTGAACAAAGCCCCAGCAAGGAAGCGTTCCTGAAGGTGCTGCACATCTTTCTTTCCTTTACACACATGCACAGCCATCATGGGCAACACAACATCCCATCATTGTCAACGCACAAATGAAGCAAGAACAATCTTTCTTTCCAAGGTGAATGAAGTCTACAGGATCCCGTCTCTTTTCTATTACAGGGACGGAAAACTCTTACTGGCCTTTGCGGAGCAGAGGAAAAGTCAAGACGATGCCAGCTCATTAATGCTGGTTATGAAAACAGGAACAGTGAACATGGACAACAGCACAGGTGTGAGGACGGTTGAAGTAATCATCCCAAATAGATATTTAATCGCGTGAATTAACTGTGAGTATACAGTTCTCCTTTTCACAAATTAAAATGGCCATGTCTTATGTACAGTAGTGTTCAAAATAATAGCAGTCCAATGTGACTAACCAGATTAATCCAGGTTTTTAGTATATTTTTTATTGCTACATGGCAAACAAGTTACCAGTAGGTGCAGTAGATTCTCAGAAAACCAACAAGACCCAGCATTCATGATATGCACGCTCTTAAGGCTGTGCAATTGGGCAATTAGTTGAAAGGGGTGTGTTCAAAAAAATAGCAGTGTCTGCCGTTGACTTTACAAACTCAAAACTATTTTGTACAAACTTTTTTGTTTCTAGGATTTAGCAATCCTGTGAATCACTAAACTAATATTTAGTTGTATGACCACAGTTTTTTATAACTGCTTCACATCTGTGTGGCATGGAGTCAACCAACTTGTGGCACCTTTCAGCTGTTATTCCACTCCAAGATTCTTTAACAACATTCCACAATTCATTTACATTTCTTGGTTTTGCTTCAGAAACAGCATTTTTGATGTCACCCCACAAGTTCTCGATTGGATTAAGGTCCGGGGATTGGGCTGGCCACTCCATAACATTAATTTTGTTGGTTTGGAACCAAGATTTTGCTCGTTTACTAGTGTGTTTGGGGTCATTGTCTTGTTGAAACACCCATTTCAAGGGCATGTCCTCTTCAGCATAAGGCAACATGACCTCTTCAAGTATTTTGACATATGCAAACTGATCCATGATCCCTGGTATGCGATAAATAGGCCCAACACCATAGTAGGAGAAACATGCCCATATCATGATGCTTGCACCACCATGCTTCACTGTCTTCACTGTGTACTGTGGCTTGAATTCAGAGTTTGGGGGTCGTCTCACAAACTGTCTGCGGCCCTTGGACCCAAAAAGAACAACTTTACTCTCATCAGTCCACAAAATGTTCCTCCATTTCTCTTTAGGCCAGTTGATGTGTTCTTTGGCAAATTGTAACCTCTTCTGCACATGCCTTTTTTTTTAACAGAGGGACTTTGCGGGGGATTCTTGTAAATAGATTAGCTTCACACAGACGTCTTCTAACTGTCACAGTACTTACAGGTAACTCCAGACTGTCTTTGATCATCCTGGAACTGATCATTGGCTGAGCCTTTGCCATTCTGGTTATTCTTCGATCCATTTTGATGGTTGTCTTCCGTTTTCTGCCATGTGTCTCTGGTTTTGCTCTCCATTTTGAGGCATTGGAGATCATTTTAGCTGAACAGCCTATAATTTTTTGCACCTCTTTATAAGTTTTCCCCTCTCCAATCAACTTTTTAATCAAAGTACGCTGTTCTTCTGAACAATGTCTTGAACGACCCATTTTCCTCAGGCTTTCAAAGAGAAATGCATGTTCAACAAGTGCTGGCTTCATCCTTAAATAGGGGCCACCTGATTCACACCTGTTTTTTCACAAAATTGATGACCTCACTGATTGAATGCCACACTGCTATTTTTTTGAACACACCCCTTTCAACTAATTGCCCAATTGCACAGCCTTAAGAGCGTGCATATCATGAATGCTGGGTCTTGTTGGTTTTCTGAGAATCTACTGCACCTACTGGTAACTTGTTTGCCATGTAGCAATAAAAAATATACTAAAAACAATGATTAATCTGGTTAGTCACATTGGACTGCTATTATTTTGAACACTACTGTACACACATCTGAATGATGTCATTTGCAGTGGTCTGCACTCAGACTGGTGCAGGAAGCATATCTTGATGGACATCGTCCTATGAACCCATGTCCACTGTACGAGGTGTCCAGCAAGACACTTTTTCTGTTTTTCATCTGTGTTCGGGGAGTTGTCTCTGAGTGCTGGCAGAGATTCTGGGGCCACAACAAGGCCCGTCTCTACTATATCACCACCAGAGATGCTGGTCAAACTTGAAGCGGGGTGACTGATTTGTCATATCTGCCTGAAATCCAGAACTGGGCCACATTCGCTGTTGGGCCAGGCCATGGTGTTCAAACGAAGACTGGTAGATTGATTGTCCCACTTTATGCCTATATGCCTTCCAATCCATTGTATTTGTCTAACGGGTATGCACCAACTCTGTATAGTGATGATCAGGGCAAGAAATGGCAATTTGGCAATTGAATGTGAAATGGCAGAGGTGTATGATGGCACAGACCTCAGGTTCATCTATTGCAATGCCCGTAATGAGGGAGGCTATCGAGTGGAAGCAATTAATGATGAGAAGGGAGCTGGTTTTGTCACCCATCCATCGGCTCAAAAACTTGTGGAAACAGGCAACGGTTGTATGGGAAGTGTTGTATCCTTTCCTGCCCAAAGCGAAAAAGGTCAGAGCGATCCAAGCCCCAACCCACATAGGTGGCTGCTCTACACCCACCCAACTGATAAGTCCAAAAGAATTCATTTAGGGGTGTATCTGAATAAATCTCCAAGAGACCCGAATGCCTGGAGTGACCCCTGGATCGTTAAGAGTGGACCCAGCGGGTACTCAGACCTGGTGTACATTGATGATGGTTGGTTTGCTTGTCTAATGGACTGTGGGGTGCAGCACAAAACTGAGCAGATAGCCTGTGTAGTATTTCACTACAATGAAAACAAAAAAAGGCATCGCAAAGTAAAAAACTTAAAGTAACAGATTTATCTGACATGAAGTCCGGTCTGCGACAGGCCTTACGATGCTGGCTTGGATTGAATATACATGTTAATTTATTAATGGAAAGCCCTGAGGAACATATAAAATAGAATTTCAGCTTCTTTTTTTTCCCAAACAGAGCATTTGTCTTGCTGCACCAAAAACTACATTTTGTTTTACTTCTAAAAGACTTCAGACTAACCTGTTAGGTATCACAAGTGATACTACTGCATTTCTTTTTCAAACTACTGATTAATTATAATACATTAAATCTATTGGATTAATGTGATTTGCTATCAAAGTTATATTACATATTACAGTAATCAATTTCGTTTTGTTTTCGATTTTAGCTCTAAAAAGTCAATTAATTTCTGTTCTCACATTTTGTACCCCTAAAGGTTAAATTAAGATCAAATTCTGATATTCTATTGACTGCTTATGTTTTTCATCAAATGAAAAAAAACGTAAAAGAACAACACGGAAGATTTTCAAACAAGAAACTGGATTTAAATACTTTTTTTAACATTTTTTGGAATAATTTACAATTTGGCACATTTGCATGTGTGTATGTCCTTTAATATACTTGGTTGTAATTAATACTTGTATTTGACTTTGTTTCTGTACTCTTACCGTTTTATCTTTTACCAGAATAGCAAACACTATTTAGTGTTTTCAATGTAAATAAAACAAATCAGCCATTAAATTACTTTCTTTTGTTGTTGTTGTTTATTCTGTACGTCTAACTGTAAAAGAAACCTTTAGAATGGCATGAAATTGATATGCTGTCATTGATGGTGTGACTGAAGTCCGAGCTTAACTTTTTTTTGTCACCTTCCTCTTTTTTTTCCCATTGAGCTCCAGGCAAGAAGTGGTCTTTGCTAAGCAACTGTAACAATTTTCTTAATGTCATGAGTCAGAAATATTCACTGAGGTTTGACTGTAATAAGACACCTTCCTCACTCACAAACAGCACCACCCAGTCTTAAAAAATGCTCTGCAGGGCAGCCAGTATCAGATGCATTTAGTCTAAGATTTGTAATTAGTTTAAGATAAGGTTGGGATATAGTTAATTAAGCTATAATAACAAAATATTTTACATTAATGTATTTATTAATAATATCAATGGTATATGCTTTATGTATATTCATGTTTTATTTAACTACAAGATTATTATGCCACGGAGATGTAGAGGTGCAACAAATACTGTAAACAAACAACAAAATGTAATGTGGGCAATACAGATTTTTTTTTTCACCAGCTCCACCCACAACAGAAACGTTTCAGATCATCTATTAATTTTGTAATCTTTCCCTTAGTCCATAATGAAACCGAAAAATAAAGCTTGAACCTGTGTAAGGCTTCTTTTAAAGAAATAATAATAATGTCTGTTACTTTGCTGTTCTCTGTTTGTCTGTATTTCACAGTATACCAGAGTTTTTAATCCAGCGTGTGTGGCAGTGTTCCCAAGCTGGTTTTAACAAAGATCCCTCGCCTCACTACCAGATGGAGTGGCTTCAAATTTTCTCCGGACACTCAAAGACATTTAAATCATGGAAGAACTATGACATTTGTATTTGTATTTCTGCAAAACAGCTACACTGACATTTAGCTGGTTTATTTTTCCCCAAATCACTTTAATGATCCATTAACTTTCCTCCCCACAATTATCTGGTCAAAGTTCCAATTTGCACAACTTTATTACTGAATACTGATCTTAAGGATATTTTTGCTCATGTTACACCTCTGTGTTATTTTTCTAAAACTTCAGTTTGGGACAGAAGCGTGTTATAAATGTCCATAAATGCATGCAAACCCTGCACCATAAGAAGAAGAGAAATGTTGGATCGGTGTCATGTCTCCAGCTCTCTGATTTGACATCTAGCAATTTCTGCTTGTTTGGAAGCAGCAGACAGTAAGATAAAACGGGGCTATTACAGTCTTCTCATTTTCTATTTTGTTGTTTGGTTTTATTTCCAGCACTAACTCAAACTGGACACGTGTGTGCACATCCACGTCTCTGTAGGAGAGCTGAAGATCTATCAGACCGTCCTGATTGTGGCTGTTTAGATGGAAAAAATCCTGCATTCATATGGTTACATAGTATGTTCATCCATCAATACCTGTCTTCCTTGTGGTTTTCTATTGCAAATATTACACACTTTTTTGTGTGTGGAAGCACAATAGATGAAAAGATAGTTATGGTATATCCATCCATCCTTCCATTTTCTACCACTTATTTAGGTGGAAGGCAGTTTTTTTTTTTTTTTTTTTTACAGACATCAGAAGACTGCTGTGAGTCCTGCACGATTCTGTTGTTCTCGTGGATAAATTGTTCTATACTAGCGTGCAACGCTGCATTGTAAGATACAGACTGATACTTCCACTCCAAACAACGCTAATCATCCATCTCACCCAACGCAAATAAAACACAGCATTGTCGTCACATTTCAGCTATTTCCCTTTTTTTCCCCACATTTTTTCAAGGTGATTCTTCATAAACGGCGTGTTGCGTTCAACCACTTCTATTGTTGGTAGTATTATTATTGAGATATTTTAGAGGGTTAATTCGGGGTCAAAAAAAAGTGGGCTATTTCACTTTAGTGCTTCAATTAACACGGATATTTTAATTCAGTCAAAAGAACTTCGACAAAACACATTCAATTTGATTAAAACAATATCGCATCACTACAACAATGTCACGGGGAAACATTATTTAACAGTGGCCGAGGCCTGTTAAAACTGCACAGACTGTAAAATCAATCTCGTTTTATTCCAAAAAATATTCAACAAATGTTTTGGTCATTCAAAAACATTTGCTTCATGGAAACAAATTGTATCTGTTTGCAAGCTTATTTCAGAAAAGCATTTTTTTTTTAACAAAATAACCCCGTCGGTTCATTATGAGGCTGTCATTACATCGCATCAGACGACAGTTTTAAGAACCCGGTGGGGAAAGTGGGCCCTTGAGGAACGTGGTAGTTGGGTATCATTCCGTGCAGTGAGACACAAGGAAAGAAGGACGACTTGGAACACAAAGAGGGGACAGCAGCGCAGCGTCCCGGATCCAACCCGGCAAAGGTGAGACAAGGAGGTAAGGTCTTGGGGAAGGCCGAGGAGAGCGCGGGGATGACGGTGCTCACATGTGGGATGGGTGAGCTCAGACCTCTTGCGCACAGGTCGTAGTACAAGTCAGGACTGTGCGGGAAAGAACCTGTCGTGTGCGCTCCGAGCGGAGGAGTGACGGGGGACAAGCTGCGCTCCTTCAGCGCTCCGACATAGAAATGCTGCCTCTTGAAGCGCTTCCTCCGCCGTAGAAAGCTCCCATTTTCAAACATATCGGCCGACATGGGGTCCAGGGTCCAGTAACTCCCCTTTCCAGGGTTGCCGGGCTCCCGGGGCATTTTCACAAAGCAGTCGTTTAAAGACAAATTGTGGCGGATTGAGTTTTGCCACACTGGTAACTTTTCCCGATAATACGCAAAGCGGTGACTGATGAAGTCACAGATCTCGCTGAGAGTCAGTCTCTTCTTCGGGCTCTGAAGGATGGCCATGGTGATGAGAGCGATGTAAGAGTACGGGGGCTTCACGGAGGCGGTTCTCCTGCCTGGACCATCGTGGACCCGCATAGCAAATTCGCCCTCCTGCTGGGGTGGAGGGATGAGGGCTGAAGCGCTTTGTTCACAGTCGGCATTACTCAGAACGGAGAAACGTGTGTTGTTCACGTCTTCACAACAGTTCGTGTGGCCCACCACGTCCGTGTCCATCGGTCTGCCGTCCAAGGTCATGGTCCGCGGCGTCCGGCGGCACCAGCAGGTCAGATCAGCGCATGTCTGGGACGGAACAAACCCTCTTCTCCTCTTTCATTCACAAAGAAAGTTGTGCATCTTTTACTTTTTAGCCTCCCACTCGAAACTTTCTCCTCCTTCTCCCGCACCTATCTTCATCATGTCACCAGACACAAGCCCGAGAGCATCAGCTCATAGTGAAAGGCTCTGTTAAGTATCGATAATGATAAAGTGAATTGACCACATTTATCCAAACATGTTGAGATGTCAGAAATCTGATTCTGCTCAGTGGAAACACCCGTTTTCACTGAAAACACCCGTTTTCACTGTTTCTTTTTGGGCTTCAAAAAAAGAAGCATAAATACTTCTATGTTATGTCAATATACTTCACTGTAGGCTTGCTCTCTGTAGAAATGAGTCCCACTCAGCACTGATCACTTATGGTTGTAAAAGTATTCACATCCCACCGCACTAAAAAAAATGGCTCCATATTTACGATGTCCTGCATTCAAAATAAAACATTAAAAAAAAAAAAAATTACAAAAGCTCCAATAATTGTATAACTAATTAACTCATTTAGAGTCGGTAGTTTAATATATAGCAATTAATTCAATTTTATAAACTGCAAAGTAACCAAAGTCTTTAAAGTAGTAATTCAGGTAAAAATGTTAAATGTAAAGTATAAAGTGACGTAGCATGGTGATACTAAGCACAACACTTGAGTCTCCATCACTGTTCAATATGTTTATACTACACATTTGTAACGATCATAGGAGGCAAGCTTGCTTCCAATTGAGATATGATTTGTTGATTGCTTTGAGCTTATTTTGGTCTTTCATGTTCTTGGCTTTCAGTGTTCCTCACTGCACGCTGATTTGGCACAACTGAAACAGGCGTCTCTTTCAGGCTGTTTCAAATAAGAGGAAAACGTAATCCGTTTTGAAATAATAGCTGCACTGTATCGACTCATGTTAGGCCACCCACCTTGAAAATGAGCCCACACTGCAGGGTGGGCTCAGGAAACTGTGGGAAGTCTCATTAATGAACAGTTCTTCCTTGTAACCTGGCATACTGTTTAACGTTAGACACGTGCCCTTCTGAATCCGAATCACCATTTTTTAGTCATTGTAGTGGGGTATTTACTGTATATCAGGTGCAGGCGTTAGGTAAATGAAAAGAACCAATGAATGGGGCAGTTCATATTGAATTTAATACAGACCAAAACCCCCACTATGTCACACAAAAATCACTTTTTTTCACACAGAAAACACTCATATATAGGAAATCAGTGCACTAATGAAACTAGCAAACACCACAAAAGCCATAAAATAAACAAACCCGACACAACAATTAGAAACAATGACAAGTAAAATTAATAGTATCATTCAACTTATTTAAATATCTGCCGAACGTAGCAGAAAGTAGAGGTCAAGTGAAGTAAATTGGTTTTCAGCAAATAAACACTGAAGGCAGTGCTGAGCTCAGACTGCTGTGCAGAAACCATTTCCTACTGCTGCCATTTAAGACAAGCAGCAA
Organism: Mola mola; assembly: GCA_001698575.1. Taxonomy (NCBI): domain Eukaryota; kingdom Metazoa; phylum Chordata; class Actinopteri; order Tetraodontiformes; family Molidae; genus Mola; species Mola mola. The sequence continues at coordinate 22,720,491 of KV751317.1, read as the reverse complement.
TGATGCTATTTAGATGAAAAGTGTCTCAAAACTTTGAGCTGAATGAGCCTACTACTTAAAGAAGCCATTCAGTAGAATATTATTGTGCAGAAATCATTTTGACCTCTGCTGCAAACTCTGTTTAACATATCTCTCTTTGTTTAGATAAAGCCGACAACACTGTTCCATTGGCAGCACGCTGAGATGAGTGCAGTAAATATTAATTTACAGATTATACACCGTGGGAGATATTATATACTGTGCTGCTGTCTGATGACTATAGCAATGAAAATAATTTGAATACTCCTGAGTCATGTTTGCGTTCACAGCTGCAGTGGATTGTAGAGGGCTAAGTGTAACAACCTGAACTGTGTGTGTGTGTGTGTGTGTGTGTGTGTGTGAGAGAGAAGCTTCATCACATGTGGATATAAAAACTTTTACTCTCAGTATGTTGCCTAGGCAGTGTGTTTGCACTGAGCTGAGATCAGCCTCACAAAGTTTCCACACTTAAAGCACCTTGAGATGGAGTTGCCCTCTTTCCTGGGGATATGCCAGCAGTTAATGCAGCGCACTCTGTACTTCTTGTACCTACAAAAGTCAAGGCAGGAAACCAATAAAGTGGTGATTAACCTCCAATCATTTAAAGGCTCAGGTCTCACAATGAATGCTGTATTCATTCGTTCCTCTAGTGTTAAGAAATAGTTGGTATTTGAAACATCCCAAGTTAGGATAACTGGAACTAAAATTGTTCTTTTTGCACTTCTGAAAGATTGTGGAGAAGAAAACACTACCCAATCAACACCAAATGTTTCATGTAGTCATTCGTGAATCATAATTTCAAATGGAACATGTACTCAGATTCCCTGTAATGAGTCCCAGGGATGCAGGATAATATATCGGCTATGGGTATCTGCATCCCTAATCACTACATTATTTAAAGTTAACCATAGTTAAAAAATACTGTTGCAAGTTTTTTGTTTTTTTTTTAAACACAAACATAAAAGAAAACATCTGACTGCCCATGAGTCAGTCGTTCTAAACTTTCTTGAGGTACAGTGATCACTCATAATTACTCTAAAGCAAACAGAAAAATCTAACATTGCTTATGTTACACTCTCAGCATAATTGATCCTAATTGTAATAATTCATAAGAACATTTTTGTATACATGAGCAGTCAATCTTCTGTTAAATATTACAGCCAACAGGTAAAATCAAAATTTGAGAGAAACATTTTTCTGAATGTTTGCTTAAAAGTTACAAAATAACACAGCTTTAAGGCTCCCACACTGATCAAATACGTCAGGTCATGTACACAGTACTTCCTGTTTTTAAACAGGTGAGAGTTATAATGTAAGCTACCTGATTCCACAAGCATTACAGAGTGGCGTCCCATCCTCTGCATCCCTCCACATGGGAGTTTTTCTGGTACAGCATGATGCACAGGCTTTACCCTCTTGTGAAGAAAAAAAGCATACATTGTTAGTATGACAGTCATTTCAAAATAAGTAAAATCTCCTTATTGAGCAAAAAGTGTCTCTATTTAATTTGCACAAGACTGTTACTAATCCAGGGTGTACCCCGCCTTCGCCCCAAGATGCTGAGCTAGGCTCCAGCCCCCCCCCGCGACCCCTAACGGGATAAGCGGTAGAAAATGAATGAATGAATGAATGTTACTAAATGTAGAAAAATAAAATGTCTGCTAACTTAAACATTTCCTGTTACTCGCAGCATAGTATATATGATCTGTGTGACGTGACAAACAAGAGACTTGGCAGTCTGGTATCTGAATGTTAAAGAGAAACTCATTTGGGTGCCCTTTTCACCAAAGGAGAAGAGCATGCAAATACCAACATTTTTTGTTATCTAAATGTTATTATTTATCAGGGATACTTGCCTCTGCAATTAATTGAAAACAGGTTAAAAGAATTGTTGATTCAAGTGCATATGTGAATGCACAGAATATTGGCTGTACAACTGAAAGTTTTAAAACACATGTTGAAATTTACAACCCACTACAGCTGCAAATACTGGCCAAATGTACAGCACCTGTCCTGGGTGACGCTGTCAAGCCACTTTTTAATGTTGTAGTACCCTCTAGTGGAGGAATTTGACATTTCATGCAAGTACATCAACCACCTGACAATATGATTCAAATGCGATTAATGATTCCAATGCATTAGTTACTGTATTTCAAAGTCATGTATATTAACTCCTTAATTTCTCAACTCTCATGTATTATGTGCTAAATTTCTCTTCCTGAGGTTTCCATTTTGTTTCCTGCACCAGCGAAACACCATTGAGGGCTCTATACTGTAATTGACATTTACTCAAAATGAATTTAGCTCGATATTGCCATTTGTGAGCCTGTAAAAATAGCAACATAAAGTGACTTCAGCTTGTTGAGTGTTGCTCACTGGAAACGCTGCCTGTCAGGTCATTCTCCTCATCCGAGCTGCTGGTTTTAAGGGATTTCTGAGACGTCCGAATCCTTTGTCTTGGTTTTCTTACATTCTTGCAGAGCTCCTTGCTGTAACAGGAACACAAGCAGCTGTCACCACTAGGGTTCATTCATTTATCTTACAAAAATGTAATCCATCTGTCATACCTGTACTTTGAGGTTATGAGAAGACGACACTGTTCCCTGCTGTCGTCCAACTCCGTGTCCATCCTGAACGTCACTCCCTGAAAATCTGGATCTTGTATATCAACACTCCGACTAGGATGAGGTTGTTTTCTACGAGTCTTGTTTCTCCTCTGCTGGGTAGCTGAAGGAGCAAATTCCTCATTTTGCACTGGCCTGGGTTCTGGTTTTGACGCTGCAGATGATAGGGGGTTTGTTTCTACATTACAGCTCGATGATTTACATTGTTCAGCTGGTGGGTTGTTTTGCTCTATGGGAGTGTGTGTTCCTTCTAGCTGAACAGCAGCGATTCCATCACCATGTTTTGGGAGTGAGTGACCCTCTTCGATGCTAAATACGGTTGATACTGATTGTGAAGAATGTACGATGGAGTTCAAAGGGTGCATGATGAAGATAGGGTTTGCATTGCAGTCTAGAGTTTGTTCTGGTTTTAACAGAGGTATACTTGCATTTACACTTGAATTACAAGTCAGCTGGTTATTAAGGGATGCATTGGGGGCGTGTATTGTTTGAAATAAAGCATTTTGTTTTTCCTCAACCAGCTCTGGTTCAACAGTGTCTTCAGCAGCCTGTGACTGAACACAACAGCTCATTTCGGAATCTTTCAAACGGTACTCTTCTCGAGATGGTCTGAAAGTGAATTCAACACTTACACAGTCACCTCCAACTTCCTGATCCATTCTATGTGCTGTTGCAGTTGACGCTTTGTCTGACTGCTCGACATCACTGTGATGCAGGAGCTTCTCACACTGCAGGTTTATCATACTTAAAACTTTCCAGGGGCTGTTGCCTACAGCCAGAGTTGTAGCTTTGCTGCTGTGACTTTTCTCCCTAACTTTTTTTATCTGATTATAAGGAACCATGCGATGTAAACCAGCCTGGCAGGAGGTAGTTGAGATTTCAAATGAATATGCATCGTCTTGCTCTTTTTTAACCATGAAAGGTCCTTGCCTGGAATTCTCTTTTAGCCACGTGGAGGGAGAATTTGTGTCTAGGAACGTGCTTTGGATTGGGGAGGCTAACTTGGAAACTTCTTGGAAAAGATAGAAGAGTGCAGAGTGTTGATTGCTGTGGGGCACATCGTGTTCCCTGGTACTCTGGTTTCCTTGGATGAAAGCCGATTGTGTACTTTGTCCTGTGCTCATTTTGAAGCAGTGTCTGTATTGAAAATAGAAACAGTTTTTAGATAAGTAGATCTCAAATGCAGGAACAAGGGGTTGATTCACAAGGTGGGATATAATTAGGCTGGGTAATATATACATCAATCTGTAGGACTGGGACAATATTCTTTTGTCTCGATTTGATTGTATCAAGATATATTGGTCCCAGTTCAATTTTTGTTGTGCTTCTACAAGTGTTGCAATTTAACACTTTCAATTATTACAATGTTCTTTTCCTAGGTAAAGGTAAATTAATGCAAAATAATAATATACTTCTGAAGACAAGTCATATTTCTAAAATCAATCAAATGTCAGTCAGTCTTTGACATTTATCTCCACATAAAATTCGAACATAACATAATTGAGCCAGAGCCATAAGTAAAGAGCGGGATAGATAAAAATAAATAACAGTGAGTCCTTCAGCTCTGCTCATCTTTTCTTTGACTTCTGAACTCACCACGTTGTAAATTTAAGGAACAGCTGTTTCTGAGAAAAACTTCCTTGACAGAAAAACATAAGAAAATTGAATTTCAAAATCTTCCCCCTGAAAAAATTTCAGTACTTTCACAAATCTATATACAAAGATTTTAGATAGGTATATCGTGATACAGCTAAGTGTTGTCTTTTCCTAGTTTTAAAGGCTGAATTAGAGTAAAATTATGTAATTTTCTGAATGAATCAGTGTTTTACCTGTTCCCTTACTTGCGTACAACCAGTTTATTAAATCCAATCCATATTACTGACATTTAGCAAAAATACCGTTGTGTTAATAATTCATCAAATTACCAATTGTCATCCCCACAATATTGTTGCCATATCAATGTCAAAATATGAGATATTTAATTTTGTTGGCCAGTCCTAGCATTTATGAGCTTTGTTTTGTTTTTTTTTCAAATCACGTATTATGATATTGCGTAAAAAAAAAATTAAACCACAGCATTGAGTCTTTTGCCAGAAAATTACTTTTAATATCATCAGCACTAGACATAATAAAATGAAGTCATAAAATCTTTCTAATCTTTCCCTTTCCTTCCAAATACTGTAGTCCTTGTAATTTTTAGTTTACTTTACAGGTTATTAAATATTTGCAAAATAGAAGTCTCAAGGAAAAGTGGTTTGAATGAACTGTGTCTACTCGGTGATGTAAACATTGTTTTATATGAAGAGTTCACAAGCTATAAAGGTAGGGGACACCTATTAGAGAAGCTGTATGGATTTCAAACACAGCAACCGCAACAATGTGGGTTATGGTGGCATCCAGGGCTGCTCTATAATTGAGCTAGCCAACATAAGCTGTATGTTGTGGGCTACTATCAAAGTGGCAGGCTGTTACAGTGATAAACATTATTGTTTCCAAACTATGGAAACCGGCACCAACAGTCTTAGCCTCTTCAACATAGCAGCTTTGTGCTCATTCAAAAATATATATTTAATTGGGCCTGCATTATTGTAGCGTAAACGGCTTCCGGTACTTACGTAATGCAGTTTGTCATCACTTTAAGGTGTGGAAAGCACGAACTGTCATTTTTATTCAGAGACAGATATGGAATGACGCCACCTGTTCTAACAGAGAGACGAGTGTTATTAGCATGTCACATGTTAAACTCACCAGAGAAAATGTACGGACACGTTCACGTTCTAATGTCGCGTTTTGCGTCCCCCGGTAGGACGCGGGGGGTTTTCGCGGGTGTCCGAGTAGGACTGTGGTGGGCGCAGGCAGGCAGGCTGGCAGGTCTCACTGATGCAGTGTGTGTGTGTGAACAGGGCCTGGAGAATCACTGCAACTGTCACCGAAAATACGCATTCTTCCACTTGTAGTGTGTCACACGTTTACTTCAGGGTGTAACTTCACTGCTAAATCATTCGTAGTGGGTAGGGTTGTAACACACATTCTTGTTTTCTTGTATGTTGATATAACAATGGCTGCAAGTTTAACGATCGCATGTCCTGCGCGGTGATCTAACAGCTAATCCTCCAAGTACAGCAACAAGTTAGGTGATCCGTGACTTAATTTGTGTGATCAGGCCTTATTCGCGCCCTGAGCGACTAACGGCGTCTCAATGATTTAGGCTAGAGAAGAATTAATAGAATCAAAATCAAAGTACGCAGCCCACCTTGTCAATCCCCCATCGGCGTGCACTACTCTCATGCTCACCTCAGATCGACTATCACCTTACTGATGAAGTGAGCCAAACACTGACCGGCAGCTCTCACAGTTGCAGCTGGTTGTGTGGACATGGAGAATTTGCGCAGGTGTTTGCGGTTTTGCAAGATTACACCGGTTAAGGAATAAAAATTCTGCACACACAGGGCCGCAGTTTCATCTGGTAGCTGGTGAACAGCGCACAAACATGCATGTTTAGACATCCGATGGGTGGCTTTACTGAAGCATGGTTAAAACAGAAACTATTGTACATCTTGAGTCTGTGACAGTTTATATTTGTTGGGTAATGAGCAGCAGTAAAAAAAAACCACAAAAAACTTTAAAGCTGATTTTATTGCACAACTTCAAGTAATTGTAGTTTAAAGACACAATACACATAATTCTGTTACATTTGTGCGTATGTTGGGCAAGTACAGTAGACTTATCAAGTAAAAGGGATTGTGTATGTGGTAAATTCATTCCATGGTAACTTGAAGCTTCTAAACAGACTCCGACTCCTGCCCCGCATCAGAGCACACCTGAACCACATCGACTGATTAAGCCCTGATCCCTGGCTGCCACCCAGTCCCCATTAGGCACTCACAACACTACAGACCTTTATCACAGCAGCCATATTAATGTTAAACCACAGGTGTAAGTAATGACATTAAGTGAAGTTCTGCTCCATTTAGTGTGGCAGAGCCTGTCCAGTGAGTTGGCAGGTAAAAGAGCAGCCCCCTGACTCCGCTTAATCTGTTGAATCTGCTGAACAGAACCTTCATTTGAAATATGGCTAATACCTGATTTTACCCTGTTTCTTGCCAAAACGGCTGCTGTGGAAAAGTCTATTTGCCAGAATGTTTTAAAATGTTTCTACTGAGTAAAATATGCTTAAACAGTGTAAATTCTGATTGTGTATACTTTGAAAAGGACCAGTATTCAAGCTTTCTCCAACAATTACTGTTCATTATATGGCTTCTTCAGTACCATTCCAAAGAAAACTATTTGGATGTTTATGACTCAGTGGTTTTTCAATGATAAGCCTTCACATCACTTACAAGATAACTTAAAAAAAAAAAAAAGAACAGAAATGTGATGCAGACAACATATGACAGGTGAATAAGGATGGCAGAAATCCCTTCCTATCACTGTCTCGTAATACTTGTGCATATATGAGCTGTAACAAGGAATGTTTTAGTTAACAACACAAAGATAAACTTTGTCAGAACTTGCTCTGTTGTGTCTAAAACAAACATGCAATGTCTCTTGCACCGACGGGTGTTTTAGTAAAAAACAGTTTGAGACACTGAATGGTATCGTGTTTGTGGCCTGAGAACTCAATATAATTATATTGTCAGTTTTTCCAGAAGTATCTATTAATTCCACCTCCACTCATACAGTGTAAGACATGAGATTCTGATATCTGCAGGCCTGTGGTCTCATTGGCTAACTGTGAAATTGGTCAGTCTGCAAGATGTCCTGGGAGTTGTTAAAGACTGCTATGCAAGCCGTGCATCTCTTCATCTCTCCCTCTTTCAAGGAGCAGTTCAGAGATCTTTTCCTTCAACCGCCCTCTTCATCATCTGCGCCTCTTCTCAGTGAGGTTTGGGGACATGCCCGTCCACGTAGAAGTTCCTTGTGACTTTAGGCAAAGTAAACTCAATGCCGTCAAGTTCTCGGGTGAGGATGATCTGGCACCCCAACCGTGAGTTCTCCTGAAGCATGGGCGCCATGTCCAGCATGTCATCCTCTCTAGAGCAATGAGATATCTGTCAACATTTACAATGATCTATTTCACCTCATCACACAAATTTGTTGGGATCCATTTCAGTAAGGAAGATATCATATGTAGCAGACTTACCTCTCATCAGGTTCTGGCAGTTTGTCAAAATGGGGGACACTCACGTAGACCTGACATGTTGAGCAGGCCAGTGATGCCTCGCAGGCCCCTAAATGAAAGAGGAACGCAAATAAAGAGCGAGCGCAGTCTTCAGTTAACACCATGATTGATTAAAATATTTAAGAAAGAAATGCTCACCTTCCAGGTCAATGCCATGCTTGTGAGCCAGATACAGGACATTATCTCCAACTTTGGCTTTGATTGGGATCCTCTGGCCAGACCGATCTATATACACAACATTCACCCTGAACAGAAGTCAGTTGAAATAATTTAGCTTTATTTATCATATCTGGAAGGGCTCTGGAAAACTTTTATTTATGATCATTTTCTTGCTTAAAATAAAAACAACTTTTGATCAACAAAAATTAGTGATGTAACGATGCATGTGACAGTTAAAAATCAATACAAATGAGACCATTCAAATCTGTTGACATGTAAAATTAATTAATTTTCACTTTAAACAGCAGAGGGCGCTCACTGCCTCAGCAGTCCTTTCAGGTGTCTGAAGTGTTGATTTAACTCAAGACTTGTAAATCTTATTTAATTTTCATCAACACAGCAAACCTTCCACCTGATCAAAAACATAAATTTGTTCTCCTCATTACAGTTGCTTAATGACATTTTTCTCCCAGTTTTTTTTGCTACTTAGCTTCTCAGCGTGCCAAATGTTACGCCATTCCTCTGCTTCCTTTAGAAATAACGGTGCGTGTATTAAATGTAGTTTATTGAAGCGAGGCTTAGTGAAAGGGAATCACGGCTCCACACTATTGGCTTCCATAGCAGGTCAGACCCTAGTAGCTAGTATGGACCAGCCTTCCAGCTGGAGGCTGAAGGGGACATTGTGACAGTCTAGAGATCTTAGGTGTTTTCGAGAAGTCAGTTTCATTTTCAGAAAGAAGAAAAAATGTGAATTTAATTGCATAGTTTATACTCTACCTACCTCTTGTATAAAAGAGGTTTTTTTACTTCAGTGAAGAGATGAGCAATAACTTTGCAGTATTTACTATTTTGTAGTCTTTGATCAAGAAATGATAAAAGGAAACAAAGTAATAATTTGTCTACAATCTCATTTTTTAATTTAAAAAATCTGAGAATTGTATTATGGATTGTATCATGAATCTTATAAGCATCATGAGTTGAGGGAATTGCTACATCTGGTAAAAATGTAAAAAAAAAACTGTAAAAGGACATTGTGTGCGATTTTAAATGTAATTTTTTAATATATATTGTCAACATTTGGTGACAAAAAGTGATGCATTTTGCTAAGTATGTACTGATTTATTAGAGACAGACAACTCTGTCTCAGTTTAGAGAGGCCTACAGATCATCGGCAACTACAGGAGATCTTCCCCCCACCCTGTTGAAAACCTCAGTCTGGCTGACGACCAGAACGGCTTCTGCTGCAGGTTTGAGAAGCACTTGTTTACACCTTTCACCCACACATCACGTACAAACCCTGTAACCCCCACCCTCCTCCCTTCAAACCCTCCGCCTGCACTAAAGATCTGTGAGGATGCGTGTCAGCTCTTTCAGAGACAAAAGATCAGGAAGGCTCCGGGACCTTGACGGCGTGTCCCCCTCCTGCCTGAGAATCTGTTGTAACCAGCTGCCGCCCATCTTCACCAGGATTTTTAACCGATCTCTAGAGGTGCGTGAAGTGCCATCCTGCTTCAAGTGCTCCACTATCATCCCATTCCCCAAGAAGCCCTCCATCACAGGATTAAATGACTACAGGCCCGTTTCCCTGATGTCTGTGGTCATGAAATCTTTTCATACACTGGTGCTGAGCCACCTGAAGGACATCACAGCCCCCTGCTGGACTCCCTGCAGTTTGCTTACCGGAAAATCATGTCCGTGGATGATTCAGTCAATGTCAGACTGCACTACTTCCTGCATCACCTCGACTCCGCAGGGACGTACGCAAAGATCCTGCTTGTGGACTTCGGCTCGATGTTCAACATCATCATCATTAAAATCCTCCAGTGGAAGCTCACCCGGCTCACAGTGCCCACATCTACCTGTCAGTGGATCACATGCTTCCTGACTGACAGGATGCAGCAGGTGAGGCTAGGGAGCATCACATCCAGCACCCAGACCATCAGCACTAGTGGCCCCCAGGGGTGTGTCTTCTCCCCACTGCTCTTCTCCCTCTACACCGATGACTGCACCTCAGGGGACCCCTCAGTGAAGCTCCTGATGTATGCGGACAACACCACAGTCATCGGTCTGATCCATGACAGTGACAAGTCCGCATACAGACCGGAAGTAGAACAGCTAGTCCACTGGTTTTGTTGGAACCACCTGGAGCTGAACACGCTCAAAACTGTTGAGATGATAGGGGACTTCATGAGAAGCCCCGACACCACCCCCACTCAACATTCTCAACAACACAGTGTCTACTGTAGACACCTTCAGGTTTCTGGGATCCACAATTTCTCGGGACCTGAAGTGGACATCCCACATAGACATTGTCCGGCAGAAGGCCAATCAGAAATTGCACTTCCTACGACAGCTCAGGAAGTTTAAACTGCCTCACGAGCTGCTGATCACCTTCTATACCATTATCATCCAGTCTGTCCTCTGCACTTCCTTCACTGTCTGGTTTGAACAATCAGGTCTGCAGAGAGGATCATCGGGGCCGACCTGCCCTCCATCGAGGACCTGCACCGGTCATGGTGAGGAAACGGCAGGTAACATCTCTGCGGACCACTCACACCCCACACACAGACCGTTTAAACTCCTCCCCTCTGGTAGGCGTTACAGAACGCTGTATGCCAAGACCACACGACACAGAGACAGGTTCTTCCTCCAGGCTGTCGCACTGATGAACTCCAACCAGTCACAGAGCGACAGGAAAACTTCTTTGCAATAACTCTCTACCCCATATGCATATTTGTACTTCTCTTCATTATATCTACTGTTTGAAATACATACTCCTTATAATTGCACTAATCATCTTCTACATTGCACTGGAGATAGACTTCTATCTTCAATCAATTTATTTCATACTCTATTCTATTTTGTGTATTTTGTACATTGAAAGTGAAGTTGAACCAGAGTCAAATTCCTTGCTTGTATGCCCAAACTTGGCCAATAAATCATCTGATTCTGATATTGATGAGGTCGACTGGTATACCAGTGGCCAGTAATAATCTGTTGTGTGTCACTAATTTGCTTCAACACCTGGCTGCAGTTTGGTTTATTTTATTCAAACTTATGCTTTTTGTTATGTTACGCTTATTGGCATAACCAATGTAGAACATAGTTTGAGACAATGATTCATGTAAACTCTTAACACCTATAAATCCATTCAGTCTTTGTGATGGGCTTTATAAATTGTTCATTCCCCCCATGGCTGCGGTTTTAAAGACCCCCACTGATGAAAATCACATTCTTGATCTCGTTAATATGTCCATGTTGTGTTTTTATGTATTACAACCCACATCATTTGTTCACATTTCATTTTTCAAATTAAGTCCAAAAATTCCAGTAGCACTTTTAGTATACGGAGCAACTTTATTGTTTGACCAATGCATTTTCTGCTTGCCTCGTTCACCTGGGTCATCGAATAATAAAAACACTGTTAAAATTGGGTAAGGAAAAATTGAAAAGAAAAAAAACAAAAACCCCAAACTTCTGCAATTACATACATACATACATACTGTGTTACCCAACCATGTAGTTACACATGTGACTCCAGGCCAATCAACATGAAAGACTGGCAAACAGACAAGGGGAGTCTTTTGATTGACATAGGTGATACCATACATGGAATAGAAAACATGGGTATAGGAATTGTTTTATACGGAGTGAGAGCAATACTAAACATAGACAGACACTGATGTAACAAAAATTAATAACTTAAAAACTATCCATCAAAAAGAAGACTGAAAGCCAAAACACTTTAGTCTAACAAGTTTTTCTGTATACTTCAAGTGCTGCTGGAGTTTGTGAACTTCTTTCGACTTTTCTTTACCTTCTTGCGCCTTGCAAGTTGGTAAAGCTCATGTCATTGTTCATACAGAGGATTTCTTTATTTCCTCTTCACTGAACGGTAGTGATGTCAGCCATCGGCCAATTTGTTATTTTAAATGTTAGATCATCCCAGAATTTCTGTAGTGGTGCATGTCTAAGTCTTTCATCTTCTTGAGCGCCTCTTTTAACCTGTGCATTTTTTCTCGTGTGACAGTTTAACTGTTAACACTGCTTCTTTAAAAACTATAATCTGTCTCTATAATGCCACATATTCATACTAAGTAAATTTCTTTTAAAGTGTATCAATTACTATTTTAATTTTTTTAAATCAAATTCCACCTCTGCTTCAGTCTACGATGCAGATGTAAAAAACCCCCCAAAAAACCTGCAAGTACAGCATGACTGGCCAAAATAAATAAATAAATAAATCGCAGCATATTTCTCTTATGGTTAAATGTAGTATCCACTGGGTCCAGATTGGTAGTTTAAGTATTTAATAGGAAGAAACTACATTTTCTGCACTGATGAACATCACATCAGCCGTGTCAATTCAAAATAAAATCCTGTATTGAACTTACACGTCTTCTGGGTCGTCCGTGTTGGAGCTCCCTTGCTCACTGTGGTAAAGTCCTTTGAATAAAAGAAACACGAACAAAATAAGTTTGTGCTGTTGGTGATGATATCAGCACCTCCTGACTGTATCGAATGCGAACACTTTTGACTTGTTGCATGGAAAGTTTCACAACCTAATCTGAGAATGTCAAGGTAAAGTTACACAAGTGTTATTGAGCGGACTGTAGACTCTAATAACTTTTAATATCCTACCAGCATCCGCACGCTAAACCTATGAACTGTAAAATAAATTCCAGAACAAATACGATTTATTAAAACATACTGTACATAAATAATCCTGAGAGAGGAGTTGGTATCCGATTGAGATTGAGGCTAAAGGCATTAGCATACTGCATCACTCACCTATACTCGTCTGCAAGTGTCGATAAATCATCCGAAAGCTGTCAAAGGAAGCACTCCTTTGATAATGAGCCACGCTGCTCGTCCAGGTCTTGAACCTGTTGAGAGGGCATGTGGTACAGTGCGGTATAACTCGAGAAAGTCTAAAAGTCAGCCCCACACCCGACCGAACTACAGCGGCGGCCGCCATGATTCTGTTTTGGTCACATGGTTGAAAGAGGCCAATAGAGGAAGAGCGCTGACAGGAAGACGTCTATGCGCTGACGCACAGCTCTGACTGCAGAGGGCGCTGTTACTTTGATAAACCAGGGAACAAGAATCGCTAACATGACATCTGACATAAAACAAAATGTACTTAAAGTTTTATAAGTGCAGAATATGGTGGCTTGTAGTGTGCAATTTAAAATATATAAATATTTAAGCATGAATATTAAAAAGCCCAAAAAAGTAAGATTTTATGGAAGTTTGAGATGAATATAATTCAATTTCTTTGTCTGAATACAGTGATGGGCATTTTTATCTCTAACAGATTATAAGAAAATTTCATCAACTGATCATATTCTTCATTTATTATGTAAATAGAAAATTCCACCCCATGAGACTTAGTATGTAAACCAAAACATTTAAAGAGTGAAAATCATGTATTTAAAACCCATCAATATTTATGCTGCAACAATAATTTGCTTCCATCAGGGTGAAAGTTAAACCTCCCTAAGCAGGAGCTTTTTAATATAAACATAAAAAAATTGTGTC
>KV751317.1:22670219-22688698 GCA_001698575.1 Mola mola | reverse complement strand
ATAATTAATTATTTTAATTATTATTATTGATTATTTTTCAAGCTGAAGCTATCTCGGCTGCAGTCTGAATGCAAGCCGTATGATGCAAATTTGCGACGATCGGCGTTAAGGGGTTATCTCCTTTATGACCAACTACAAGTGTTAAATGCTGCTTTCATGTTAATACCTTAATATAAATCATATTTGAATGCATTGAAATTTGAAAAGGAGCAACATTTTATTGGGCCCGTTACATGTAAATGACACTGTACTGATTTCTTCTTTCAGCAGTAAGTACATTGCTATCCAATAGTGACAAATGATGATGGCACTGGATATTTCTACTTTTTAGATTAATTGTAGAAGTATCAGTATATTTTAGTTTATCTCCTGCACAGTTATCTAATTTTGCAGTCAGATTGGCTTGGATCTTTATTATTGTCCAATATTCTACTAATACTGCTATAATGTATATCTGACTATATAAAGCTCTCAGGTGCTGAGGCCTGTTTAAGTTATATTTCTGCTAGGTTTGCTCAAACAGTCAAATACAATATGTCCCATTTACTGTTATCAGTGTATTTCCCGGCACACATAAGAGCATGTTCTGCCTTGTTTATGCGTGTTGTAAAGGAAGACAAACCTAGATAAGAGTCTGATGCGAGCTGACAGCAGAAAACTGAGACCACAGATCTGTGAAAACAGAAAAGTGATGTTATGACTAGAGGCAGGTGAATTCCTCAAGCATCCTGTTATTTTTTTTTCTCTCTTACTGTACTTCTCTGCCCTTGAAGTCTGCTTGGAGAGAACAGATGTTATCTTAAATAAGTGAGCCATTAAACATATAATCCCTTTACAGAGCAGTTAAGCTCCCACAGAAGAGCATTGTGTTTATATTATAGATGTTATTTATAGGCTTTAGTTACTCTATAATGAGTGATGAGCTCATCCACTGGGATAATGCTGTAATTCAAACTTTTTTTTTCTTGTGTTGGCTTATGTGTCTCATATTGATATGTGGGAAAGCCACTCTTAGTTGGGGTTTTAAGTTGAACAGTAAACTAACTCCCCTTCTGGATCTGGCGGCAAAAGTCCTTTACATACACATAAAATGTAAATGGTAAACTCACGATTTTTTAAATTTTATTTCTATTTTATAATTGCTGGGAGTCAACTCACGGCCATACTCCTTAATCCAATTTATAGTGTATTTTGTAAATTCACATAATAAAACACCATGACACTTTCATGTGGTCTCCCCACACCTGCCCAGGGACAGTTTAGCTGAGTGTGTGTGAAGTCTGAATTTTACAGCACAGTCCTGCTAGTGTATGTGTGTATGTGTGTGTGTGTGTGTGTGTGTGTGTGTGCATGTGTGAGTGTTTATGCTGAGGTGTGTTGGTTGGAGGTTGTTAAACATAATTTGGGTTTCAAACAATTCCCTAGCCGCTCTTTTGGATTCCCTAATGTGTATGCAGTACAAAAAGCTCCCAGCATGTGTAAAGTTAGTCACAAACACGTACTCAAAGAAGATATTTCACGCACAGCTTTGTCGCACACGTGCTAGGTACAAACTTCACAGCAACAGCATGTCTGGGCACGTTAGCAGTCATATAACAATCTATCGGAATATCCCCAGAGGACACCATATGTATATATACAATTTATGTTTCTAGGGAAAACACAGCTTTTCCCAAAAGTCACTGGGGCAGCCATGCAATCATTCATATCAGCGCTCCTAATGTTGCAATTCGTTCATTCTCACCTTGTCAGTCACAACAAAACTAAAAGTATTAAAATTTACAAAAAGAAGTAGATAAAACAACAACAAGTTTATTCTTTGATTTTTATGTTGTGTTTCAAATTTGACAAATTTGTGCATGCAGATGTTAGTTCCCCTGTTTCACGATCTATGTTAGGCCACCGGTTCAATGACAGCAGTTATTTCATTTGATTTCATGGGTTTTCCGGCCCTCATTCGCAAAATTTCTGCTCAGAGTTGAGGTGTTTTTAAGGTTGCAGAGTTTGAATGTTCCCTGGAGTAACATTACCTCTCGCCTTTTGGGATTCTAAGGCTAATTTGGCCATTTTTTTAACACTTTAGATTTTGTCTTAATGTACCACTTTAATAAATGTCTACCGTGTAAATATTGTTTTCACATCATACACAAGAAACAATCGAAACATTTAAATAAATCAGCATCTGTCCCATCCCATTCTTTGCATACTCTTATCTACACATGAATATAATTTAATAAAATGTGAACTTTCATATCTCCAGTTTCATTTGGCCTGACAAACTTAACAAAAACTGGCACTGAGTTGAGAGTCAATGTTGTTGACAGATGTTGACAGCACTGCTATGTGTACTTCTGTTTTTATGCTGTAACGTCACATGATCCGATCACACTGGTGGGTACTCCAGAGCAGCTTTGTTTGATGCAGATATTTGCAAGAGAATATTTAAGCCCACACCTAAATTTAATGATCTTCTTTATGTGGCCAACTTAATAGAACAATATCAGCTTTCTTAAACCACTTAAACAACATATTGACTCTAAAGGGATGCATTAAGTCAATGACATGTCTAAACTCCTGTAACTGAGTTCCGGTTAATATTCTCATCTTTGTCTTTTACTGAAACTGCTGTGTGGGTTTATGTGC
Source organism: Mola mola (assembly GCA_001698575.1). Classification (NCBI taxonomy): domain Eukaryota; kingdom Metazoa; phylum Chordata; class Actinopteri; order Tetraodontiformes; family Molidae; genus Mola; species Mola mola. The sequence continues at coordinate 22,686,055 of KV751317.1, read as the reverse complement.
CTGTGTGTACCTGCAGTTGTGTGTATAAGTATTGTGCAATGTCAAGGCTCCCCTTTCACAGATGACTCACATAAACTCTCAGACTACTAATTAGAAACAGTTTTTGTTAAAGTTACCCTATGCCCCTTCATGCTTCGTGGGTGTGGGAATGCTTGTTTGTCAGCGAGACAAAAGCAAAACTTACCATATGTGTGAGTAGATCACAGCAGCCTGGGAGCCAACGCTGTAACAGGAAAAGCAGCTTCTTAGTCAAACTTCTGACATATACAGAATGTGTCTGAGACACTTTCTCTATTATGAGTCAAACATTTAAATGCAGGAACGGGAAGGTTGTGCTGAGTTGTTTTTAATAAATGACCCTTTTCACTTTCTGCAGGAATACCAGGAAAGCGGCCAGCGGCGAGGTTGTTTGTTGTAACTTAAGGTCTGGATTTGGTTTTGAGGTTTCAGCCTACCGTCTGCCCATTGAAAGACAGCGCTGACTGCTGACCTTTGACATCAGATAAAGAGAGGCTACGGAGAGAGGTCAAAGACTCATGGAGGTCATGGAGGTGCAACAAATCATGTCAACATATCCAAACACACTAAGGAACTCAAAGGTCCATTCCAATTTTAGACTTTTTATTGATACTAAATTTCGTTAGAAGTTTGTAGAATGTGGATAAGATTTAAACACACATGTACATGAAATAGTTTTTGTTTGCAGGCAATGATAAGTATATGGTAAGTACGCTGGCTTTTTTAAGGTCTTTCTTTGTTACTGGTTTTACGACCCCATCTTTGTTCCTACAGAACATAGAATTTGGTAAAAATAGGACACAAAGTTTCAGCAAATATTACTCAATTATAAGTATTAATGGACTATTTTAGGGATCATTTTTGGTAGATTTATAGCAATGTCAAACAGCTACTAAAAAGACCTTTTTTATTGTCCTGCAAGCTTAATTATAGGTTGAAGGATAAGGCTGGTGTTACTCTGGTGCTTTTCTTATTCTGAATAAATTCAATGAAAAGACCAAAAGCAACATATAGTTGATGTCAAGTCTCTCAAATCTCCATCTTTAGCACTAAAACACATGCTTTCTGTAAAAAAATACAAATCTGTAAAATCTATTAGAAATACTTTAATTTTTAAGAAAGACTCACTCATTTCGCCTAAGAACTGAGAATTCGATAGTAACAAATGACTCAGGAATCAGGAAACATAAAATAATGCATTACTGGGGGACTAGTTTCAGCAGTGGAATAATACATGTTTGATTATTTGGATGAGCGAGGAATGTGCGGCAGCATCCTGGTTAGTTTTCACCGTAACATGATGGTGTATGTTGGACTGACTTGGCACAAAATTCTGGCTTATTGATATTTTTTTAATAGGGATTTAGCCAACAATGACAGTCTGTTACTCAGAATCAGACAATTATTGTTACAATTAATTCATTATTAGTTGTGTCTGTTTGTGAAATGTGTTGATGAGTCACACAGACAACATCATCAGTCTTAATCCCTAACACCCACTTCAGTTGCTGATGAAGTAGTTTATCAGTTCCCTTTACTTCTGTGTCTGTCCACCCGAACAGCTGTCAATCATTTAATTACCAGGGAATCATCAGTCTGAATTATCCCGTAAGCAAGTAACAGGTTTACTCATCAGAATGAAAAACAGGCTGCTTGAGTTAGGACAGCAGCTGTATTGGCATACAGAAGTTACCTGTACTTAGACAAAGCATGCGTGCATGTTTTTTAGAAGGTACTGTATTGTATTGTACATTAGCCTCATACAAAACATCAGCATGTTAAAAGAAGCCTGTAGAAATGCAAAATGATGTGTTATTTTGTACTTACCCCAAATGAAAAGAATTAATTGCTAGAATGTCTTTCTGTCTGTCTGACTATTCATTTTGGCTTCTGTGTGTTTTTGAATTATGGAACAGCAATTAAAATTAACCTCCAGGGGCCAGACCTGGCCCTCTGTGAAACATCTATGCCACATGTCCCACAGTGTTTCTCCAGGGACTGAGAGGTGTTAATTCTTTGACAAACGAGCGCCTGTTCGTCTCCACATGATACAACTTTTCATTGTGCCTATAAATTGTCTTTATTTCAATAGCATATTTTAAATGAGTAATTGGCCTTCAGAGAAAAATGTAAATTACATTTAGATGTAATTCTCTTAAATAAATAAATACTTGATCCCACTCAGTCCTACCTGATACAGGATCTAGTTGAGTATTACATGCTAAACCAAGACAAATTGAATTTGGATCTTGTTGCTTTCCTTAGCTAAACTTAGCATATTTTTTCAGTACGTGTTTTATTTGAATCTCTGCAATGTAGCTGCTGCTTCACACAGTAAATTTTACACGTTTTATGCTCCAAATGGGCAGACACACTTTTTGGTCATCAGTAAATATGTCCCTGATAGGCACTCTTGATAGGAGCCAAAGGTTCCCAAAATATCCCATTGGAAATACATGTGAGTAATTTTTCGCCCACATATGGAAGCTTGGGATAGTAACACGAAAACAAAAGGTTCTTATGACAATTTTAAAAAATTCAAATGAGAAGATATCAGAAATATGAAATAATAACTTATGCACTAACTTATGTTAAGGAAAAAGCATAACTATTTGAATGATTTCAGCAGATACCTGTATGTCTGTAGCACAGCCAGTCTAAACAGTTTTATCAGTGCAGATTGAAATAACACATGAAGCTTATTTTGTTGCATTACTTCACAACAAACAGTGTAATATTCACAAAGCTGCTTACATTTGTAACAGCAGTTTTAGAGCTTTAATTTTTTTCTTTGCCTCCTTAAAAGGCACCCCATTCCTGTGGAACACAGGAATGACACCTGTGCAACACATGTCAAATCCGCAGAGAAAAAAATTGAACTTTTAAGTGCCACATGTCTGTAGGCATTTTTTTTATTTTTTTATAATGATTTATTTCGTAATCCACAGGGTGTAATGTGGTATGTGAATTTTATGGGGTTTTTTGTGTGTGATGTTGTTGTGGATGGTTAGGCATGTTCCCCTCCCCTCTTAATATATCATTTAGATATGAATTCTACAAATTAAATTAACTACTTAATGATTTTATTGACATTTGTTTCATCTGTGAATCAGAGAAGAGTCTTATGGGGTACACCCTTTTAGAATGGAGTTTGGTTTGTCAATATGTGTACTCAAAAGTTTGCCATATATTAGTCACATTCCTCACATGAAAGTATCTAACTTGGTGTCAGGAAGAGCACTTGAGATTAATGTGCTAAAAAGGTAAAGTTGTCTATGTCAATAGGTATGTTTACATGCGCAAAATTTCTTGATCAGGTAAAAAATTTGAGGGATTGGAAATTCCAAATGCGCTGTTTACATGGACACTAAATGAAATAATCCGATCATGACGTGCTTATACATGCACCAAGCTTTAATCAGAATAGCAGCATTTTGACATGCGCAGATTTTTCTAATTTCCCTAAATGAACCGCAGAAGAAGAACTTGTACTTCCGCCTGTGCTGTAAACAAACTAAACTCAGCACTCTTAAAGAATGGACCTGCGCCAGGTTCTCAAAGCCCTAATTTTGTTTCTACCGTTCCCTGTGATCAAGCTACGGGCTCAGCAATACATAATGCTCCTGTGCTACAGGAGAAGACAGCGGGAGGACATTAGCGGCACACATGCACAGTGAGGGTGATTTTACCCCAAACAGGAAGTTGCGATCGGAATAAGGTTTGAAATAAGGATCGGCATAAACCATTCCTCTCGATCGGAATATCTATATAATTCCGAATGAGCCAGATTGGATCAGAATCTTCCAATTGACGTGTTTACATGAAGCATTTTTATTCCTATCAGGCCCTTATTCCGAATATTTGTGTCCACATAAACATGGCTAGTGTCAGACGAACATGAGAACGTTCGAGAAAGACTGGAAGTTGGATGGATGGAGTTAAAAGTACCAAGAACCAAGCATCATTAAACTTTTCAAACCTGAGATTTTTTTTTTTTCAAATTTAACTAAACATCACCATTTTTTCCTTAATCTAACCATGTCATTTTTGTGCCAAAACATAACCAAAAAAGAAAACAACAAAACAAGTAATGCAGATGATGCGAGACCTGTTCAGGGTAAGCAGTTTCCTGTCACCTCAAGAGAAGCCGTAGCTCACTGGCCACAGGTGTTAAAGTCCCTGATGAGCTCAGGGAGGGCTTGGTGATTTGGCTGGTGACTTCGAAGAGGTGAAGGTCACCTGACAAAATGTCATGTGACGACTTGAATTTTTTAACCTCCTGTCCAAGTGCTGTTCTTACCTGATAAGAGAGAGACAAGAGGTGATTCAGTACACAAGAGTGTCCATGAAACACATATGTGTTATTATACTGGACAACACTCACATGAAATTATCCAATAATACACACATGGACAAAATTGTTGGTACCCTTCCATTAAAGAAAGAAAAACCCACAATGGTCACAGAAATAACTTGATACTGACAAAAGTAATAATAAATAAAACATTTACTGAAAATGAACTAATTAAAATCAGACATTGCTTTTGTGTTTCAACAGAATCATTTTAAAAAACAAACTAATGAAATTGGCCTGGACAAAAATGATGGTACCCTTAACTTAATATTTTGTTGCACAACCTTTTGAGGCAATCACTGCAATCAAGCGATTTCTGTAACTCTCAATGAGACTTTTGCACCTGTCGACGGGTATTTTGGCCCACTCCCTGTGAGCAAACTGCTCCGGCTGTCTCAGATTTGAAGGGTGCGTTCTCCAGACTGCATGTTTCAGCTCTTTCCACAGATATTCAATAGGATTTAGATCAGGGCTCATAGAAGGCCAATGCAGAATAGTCCATTTTTTTGTTCATAGCCATTCTTGGGTGTTTTTAGCTGTGTGTTTTGGGTCATTATCCTGTTGGAGGACCCATGACCTGCGACTGAGACAAAGCTTTCTGACACTGGGCAGCAAATTTCGCTCCAGAATGCCTTGATAGTCTTGAGATTTCACTGTACCCTGCACAGATTCAAGACACCCTGTGTCAGATGCAGCAAAGCAGCCCCAGAACATTACCGAGCCTCTTCCATGTTTCACAGTAGGTACAGTGTTCTTTTCTTTGTATGCTTCATTTTTGTGTCTGTGAACATAGAGCTGATCTGACTTGCCAAAAAGCTCCAGTTTTGTCTCATCTGTCCAAAGGACATTCTCCCAGAAGCTTTGTGGCTTGTCAATATGCATTTTGGCAAATTCCAGTCTTTTTTATGATTTGCTTCCAACAGTGGTGTCCTCCTCGGTCATCTTCCATCAAGTCCACTTTGCCTCAAGCAGCGACGGATGGTGCAATCTGACACTGATGTACCTTGACTTTGGAGTTCACCTCTAATCTCTTTGGAAGTTGTTCTGGCTTCTTTGTTTACCATTCCTATTATCCGTCTCTTCAATTTGTCATCAATTTTCCTCTCGCGGCCACGTCCAGGGAGGTTGGCTACAGTCCCGTGGACCTTAAACTTCTGAATAATATGTGCAACTGTAGTCACAGATACTTCAAGCTGCTTGGAGATGGTCTTATAGCTTTTACCTTTAGCATGCTTGTCTATAATTTTCTTTCTAATCTCCTGGGACAACTCTCTCCCTAGCTTTCTGTGGTCCATGTTCAATGTGGTACACACCATGATACCAAACAGCACAGTGACTACTTTTCATCCTTTAAATAGGCAGACTGACTGATAACAAGTTTGAAGACACCTGTGATGCTAATTACAGGACACATCTTAGTTTAACATATCCCTATGGTCAAATTATTTTCAATCTTTTCTAGGGGTACCATCATTTTTGTCCAGGCCAGTTTCATTAGTATGTTTTTCAAAATGATTCGGTTGAACCACAATTCTAAAGCAATGTCTGATTTTAGTTAGTTAATTTTCAGTAAATTTTTATTTATTACTACTTTTGTCAGTTTCAAGTTATTTCAGTGACCATTGTCGGTTTTTCTTTCTTTAACGGATGGGTACCAACAATTTTGTCCTCATGATAAATCTCTTAAAAAAAAATTTTATTTAACTTTTACAGTTTCCCAATGAAAAAGTTCCCAATTTTCTGTGAATCATCAAAACAAAGCAGCAGTCAGTCTGAAAAAGTATGTTGGCGTTGGAAATTCTTAATGTGATTTAACAGCAGTAAACTCCACAAATGAAATCCAAAGCATCCCTTTGTACTGTGGTTAAGGCAGAAAACACGTAGGCAAATCTCAATCCAAGACAATACCACCACAATTAAATGAGAACATTTGGTTGGTAATTTGGTTAAATAGAAACTGACCAGAAATTTGTTATGTGAAACCTCAAGTTAAATTACTTCTGACAGGCTAACGTGAGGAAATTCATGTAAGTGATGCTGGCTTATGTTTCGCTTGACAGTAAATTCACATACAGGTCATTGTTGGCTTTCTCCTGTGTCCTTTCCGTATCATATACATGTGGAGCGTAGCTTTTAAACACAGTGCCTTAAATTAATTAAGTACTTTGCTTATTTTGTTTTGAAATGGTTCATACTGCAGTCAAATAAAACCCCTTTCAATTTGTTTTGCAGGGATGAAATGAAATCAATGCCAGCAGACCTTGAAAGAGTTGCATGAAATTTTGTCTTCTCACCCTTACATTTAATTTTAGTCTCTTTGTATGATCTTGGTATATGTACTGAAAATTCTGCTGTGGTTGAAGGCGTGTGAGAAGATACGTCTCTAAGGTGTGAGAATGCTTTCGTGATTGAAGATTTAATCAAGCTTTTGCAAAATTAAACAAAGCCCTCATTCTTTCTATATCTCAGGCAGCCTACTGAAGGAGGATGGGACGGTGTGACAGAAGAGGATGGATCAGAGTGTAAAAGAGCAAAAAGAAGGCTCAAAAGGGTCATACTGAACTCAGGAAAAGTCATCTAGCTCAAATTTTTGCCAAGCTCTTATTACAGTTTGCTTTCAGACCAGACATGTCCAGTGAAAAAAAAATATTATTGCACAAGGTATGATCTAAGGAACACTTAAAGCTTTCATTCTTTTGAGATGAGAATTCATTAACTAAAAAACATTACATCTATGACACTGGAAAGAATGAGCTCTCCAGTGGTTTGCACTTTTAATTACCTAACTTTTATTGTGGACACACAGACACACACTCTCACACACACACACACACACACACACACACACACACACACACATGCACTTTGTAACTCTGTCTTTCGAGGACAGTCATTAACAATGTATTCGATAGTCCCTTAACATAAAAAACCAAATGATTAACCCCAACCTTAACCCAATTCAGACCTAAACCCTTAAACCAAGTGTAAATACTCTAAAGGCCATTTAAAATTTGAAGCAAAAATGTCCTCATAACAATGAAAAAAAAACTCCAAATATGGTTTAAAGGATATATTTGCCCAGTGTTGTAAAATGTGCCCCAAAACTCTTACTTCAGTAACTGTAAAGATATTATGCTGAAAAATGTATTTGATAAAAGTGAAAGTCCCTTAAAGTATCTGATACTGAACTTGTCAAAAGTAAATTTAGATATAAGATAGATCTTATATTTTTACATATGTGTATGATATTAAATCATTTTTATCTGACTGTCATTAAAAAATGAATTATTTATTTAAAAATGTGCTACATTCATTTCATGACTGTATTGGAGTAAAAGTACAACATTTGCACAAAAAGTGTCATAAAGTAGCAGAAAATGGACGTACGTGTACGAGGTATCCTTTGACAGCAACAATGCTGGCACATACACTGGCTATTCTTTCTCATGATATAGGTCTTCAAAAACTGACTCAATCTCCAAAGATTGGCCATGTTGCACTCCCTCCCTTTTGTGTCCACACACACACATCCTTGCAAACCAGGACAAGGAGATGATGATAAAGGCAGGTGGCGGTTGAACGGTCTGGTTTGGTGGTTCATGGAGAAGGAGCAGCTGCGGTCAGCCAGGATGGTATCTGGGCATCACAGCAGCTCCTGTCACTGCACTGTGTGAGTTATTACTATGGGGTTTCCTATTGACACGGTCACAAACACATACATATAGGCACAAAGACACACTTGCTGTCAGAGCTATGATGTACATTGTACATTGTAAACATGGCAGGGTTTTGAGACGTGTATTTTTTTAATCCCCTCTGAAGATTGTCCACAAAGCATCCCTATTTTGAGTCAAGTCCAAACCAGACATCTCAGGAGATGACGTGGTGTGAGCAGGTGTTGTAGACACAACTGTGTGTGTCTGTCACTGTAATGCACAGCATAAGGCGGTTTTAGTCATACGCATTCCAAGACATGAACACACGCCCAGCAGAAAACATCTAAACAGTCAGACTTCAACAGACACAAAAACAACTGCCAGACACAATTACACAAACATAAAATGCATACATACAGGTCCTTTAATTATCCTCAATCTTTACCTCATCCTTACTCTCACATCTAGAAGGCAACACCCGGTTTCATTATGTAATAGACAAAAATAAATCTGCACATTCACACAGGCAAATAGGCTGGCAGATTCTTGATCATGTCAGGTCATGTCAGTTTATTTTTACAGAATTTAACCGTTCAAAACATAAGCTCCTAATATTCCTGAGAAACTAGAAAAACCAATAAGTTTATAAACAGTCAGAGAGAAATATGTAAAGTTAAGTAAATAAATAACTTTATCGGGACATGATTAAACGGAACATATAGAGGAAAAAAGGGATGAGTACTGTTTAACTGGAAGTACAGCCACAGATCATGTCAGCCAGATCTATGGTCACAAAGTCATTTAACCAAAATCAATTTTGGGTTCTCAATTAAAGTTGGGGCAGAGATCTGGTTGTATTTTCAAAGCCTGAGCTCAAAAGATGAAAGGAGAGTGGAGTCGGGCACACTACACATTCCACTGCCAAGAAAGATGCTCAATTTGGGCCAATAGCAAGCCAACAGTATGCCGAAATACCCTGTATGGAAATAATTCATTACAAATCTATCTTGTACTTTCTTTGAGGCATTACCTCACCTGAAAGTAGAGTCAGTTAGATACGTACAGCTATATACAGGTTTGAATGACATGTCAGGAGACAAGTAAAGCTATCATTTTACTCTATTCATCATCTCCTTTTAACTTATTTTAAAACTCATTTTGCACTCATACCAGTAATCTTATACTTCCAGCTTTCCCCACATAACATTTCCTTCTTGACAGGCGGCTGTGGTTCAGGTGGTAGAGCCGCCATCCAGTAATTGGAAGGTTGGAAGACTGTTAACTACAATCTACATGCTCAAGTGTCCTTCAGCAATATACTGAACCCCAAATTTCTCCCAATGCGTCATCAATGTAAGAGAGTGTGTCAATGGTTAACACACTTTATGAGCTGGTGGCACCCTGCAAGATAATCACTGCCACCAGTGTATGAATGTGTGTGTAAATGGGTGGATGCAGACTTGTTGTAAAGTGCATTGCATTGGTCAAGAAGACTAGAAAGGCGCTTTATAATTATAGCCCATACTTTCTTCACCGTATTTCGAGTTTTACAATGCTTAAAAATTATAATAATGCTGAAACAGAGTCTACAGAATCAGAAACTTCAAAGCTACTAGCCAATGACACAAAGAAGTTCACGTACAACATGTCGTCGAGATGAGAAAGAACTTTATTTACTAATTATGGAAGAATGCACAGAGTACCAATGGTAGATGCAAATACTAATCCAAAACATGTCTCTTGTCATCCCCATGTGTTAGGGTGTGTGCATGTTTTTCTAAGCCTGTCTCCAATGAAAATCATCTTGGTGACATGTCCATATGATGTTTCATTTTAAGCTTAGGGAACCAGTCTTGATGACTTGCAGGTAAAATTGTAGACACTGGAGTCACCATTCTGATGCATGAACTTGTAGGTGGCCTTGGACCAGTTACTCTATCTTTTCATCCTGGGAATCCGTGTCAAGTTCAAACCTGTTTTGCTGAATTACTCCAATGTTAGAACTTGCCACTGTGCAGCATATAATACACTAGGTGTCCAGATCGGGTAAACTTCGGTTTGATCCAGCTGCCATTAACCAATAAAGGGATTTTGTCATGGAAAACAAATCAAAATATCTAATTTTAGGAAACATGAATTAGATTGTAATGGCTTAATCAATGACTGGAATCGGACCTCCATCCATCCATTTTCTATGGCTTATCCTATGCAGGGTCACGGGGGAGCTGGAGCCTATCCCAGCATAATTGACCAAAGGCAGAGTATACCCTGGACAAGTCTCCAGTTCATCAAAGGGACGACATATAAAGACATACCATTCACACTCACATTACACACTAATAAATTGTTTTTGGATTTTGGGAGGAAGCTGGAGTACCCGGAGAGAACCCATTCAGATACGGGGAGAACATGCAAACAGAGAGACCCTGACTGGGGAATTGAACCCAGGACCTTCTTGCTATGAGGTGACAGTGCTAACCACCACAGTATGTGCCACCCTGGAGCAGAAATTGTGCAAAATCGATATATACATATACATCGGATATACATATATACATATTTGACTTGATAAAAACTCTTTTGTGGGCCATAAGGGCCAGGTTATTTTTTCAGGGAAATATGATTTTCTGTCTACAATAGAGCATTAACTTGAGGCAGGAGAGGCATTTGACCCCGCAGCATGCTGCCATGAATCTTCTTTCCTGCATGTTGGCACTTTTCTACTTTAAACTCTCCTTCTTGACCTGCACTGCACTGCAAATGCCAAATGTCTGGCAAACAGAGGTGGTCTGTCAATCATATTCATCAAGCATGGTCTGAAGAGACCCAGCCAAATGGATTTTTTTTGCAAGCTGAATTATTCATGAAGGTTTTTTGGCCAATGTTCTTATGCAAGATTTTCCCCTTTCAGAAAATGAATAGTTTTGGTTTGGGTTGCCTCTATCCCATAGGTCAACTTTGCCATCTGCACACAATATGCAAACATGCTTAAGGAGGAGCAACAACCAGAAGCATGAGAGCAGAAGCAGCAGGCTAAGAAAAACTTTCTGTGTCCTCTTTGCAGGTTAATTGTGTCAGTATGTCCAAAGACTAAAATAAAAAGCTCCTGTGTGAGAAAAGGAGATACATTTTTTAGTGATTCACAAACCACAAAATGGGAGGATATGCCAGTTGTGCAGACTCCACTCCCAAATGACTTTAATACTCCCACAATGCCAATAATTGCTCTTGGATTCCTCTCAACTCCTATCCACCATGTGTTTCGTGTTGCTATGTTGAAAGGACTTTGGTGGAAAGCCCAATGTAAGAGCAGCACTCAATATTAAAAAACGTTCAAACATCTCTTTGTCTCTTCTCTCTTAGCCCTTCTTTTCCTCACTTGATGGATGGAGTGTGGTGTGGTGCCCACCTCCCCCAGACCCATCTCTAGGACTGTATTAAACAGATACTATCTATGACTCCATTAGAACACCATCCATCACTCTCATCAACAAAGGCACATTCGGACCTCCCTTATTGACATCGAGGGGTCCATCTGTCCTCCCACACACACTCACTGGTCATAAATTGCTGTGTGTGTATATTATCCTCTTCACCCTCAAAAGCATGCTTGCTACTTATCTGTTCCTGCAGGTTTCCATTAACTATCTGCAAATCTATTCTATTTTGCACTCAAGGACACAGATATTTAGATCAGATAAGAATTCTCTGGGCCATTAATGCTGCGTTTCTCTCAGATTTAGGGAGGAAATGGCGAATTTCAAATATCAGTGTGTCAGTATTATTGCTCTGGCGAGTGTGAATTTTTTGGTATGTGTTCAGTTCAGTGGGTTCTGTCAGTAAAAGGTAAATCATTCTGTTACTGGGCAGAAAGCTGTAGCAGGCCACACCCACAAACCGCACTCTCCACTGGCTGACTCACACTCCCCAATGGGTTACAGGCCAGTTGGAGCCTATACATCTTAGCTTCCTGCATTTTCTTTGCTTTGGCAAGGGCTCCCCTTTAAAAATGTACACAGCCAGTTCAAAGAAAGGAAGGAAGGAGAGGAAAGGAAGAGGTTCAAGAAAAATGAAAAATTTAGGAGAGAAAGAGAGGTCCACAATATTTGGACGCCTAGTCAACCCTAAACCCAACAAAGAATGAGATTGGAGGAGAAAACAAGGAGGTCTTGAGAGAAGTAGGGAAGAAAGAGAGGGGCTTATGAAAACAACCATAGATAAACGCAATCTTTAATAGCCTTGGGTTCTTGCAGTAGTGGATATTGGCTCCAGTTGTCTAGGAGAACTGAACAACACAGTTTGTTTATCCAGATTGTTGAGAGTTGCTAGCTATAAAGTTTGCATTGTTAGCATCCATGATGACAATATGGGCTGGCTCACTCAGTGTTTTAACTCAAAGTAAACACAAGTAAACAGGGTACTTATTTTTCGGACAACTTTGCAAATAAATCCACTTCTAAATCCCCTCTGTTGCCCATCATTAGTGTGCATTTTCTAGTTTGGTGAAGGCATTAGAATGGCAGGACATGCCTTCATCTCGAAACTTATAACTGTAAGATACTGACAGTGAGAACTTTTTAATTCCAGGACCTTGTATGTCCAAGCCCCACAATACTGTATATCATTGGAGAAACAGTCAGGCACAGATTAAAGGCCTGAATTAGAGCTACTATTGTTTCAACATCCATATCATAATTTACCCACGCACAGTGACATTGTACTACACGCAATGACGAGTAAGACAAATTGACTTGAGCTCGTCATGCTACAGCTTTTACCTCCTTGACATAAAGGAATCTCGAGGATCTCATTCTCCATGACTAATCCAAAAAAAAAGTTTGTTTATACTTTAAACCAGTTGTTTTCCACCACATAAGCAAACATTTGAACATTGCAAGAAATGGTTAAGTATGTGTATTTAACTCATCTGCAAGTCCTTAGTAAAGTTGAATAAGAAAAGTCTTGTTTTCCTCAAATAGCTCCCCTGAACTTCTGTGGTTGACATACTGTTTTTAGCCATATAGATGGCAATTCATGCTGTTGTTTGTGGGTGCTGACATTAAACTTAGAAATCAGTGACTATCACTGTTATTGATTATTCTTGGTGAAGGTGTTACTTTTACTGTCTTTACACAGCAAAACCAAATTCTGACAGCCTGAGTCTTCTACATAGAAAACTTAAGGAACCAATCCTGACAACTTGCAAAGTTCATTCATTCTAAGAATGAAACTAAACAATCTGATGCATCAATTTGTAGGCAACCTTGTACAAGTAGCTCTTTCTCTTTTTCCTGGGAATCCATATCTGGCTCAAACATGTATGACTGAATTAGTCCAATGTTAAAACTTGCCACTGTGAAGCATAGAGTGGACTAATTAAAAGTTAGAAGGTGACACAAGCTCTGGGTTGCTTACTATAAGCGAGGGGCTGTATGGTGAGCAGTGAGGGGGGTGGGAGTAACATAGCACATTCCCACAACCTAGCCTATAGGTGAGGCTTAAGCACCACACCCAAGCCATTTCAAGGCCACAAACGGATTTTTGCATGAAAAAAGATCTTTTTAGTATTGAATTTTACATATCAGAAATTATTTTTTTAATGGTTTAATCAATGGCTGGAACAGGACTTTAAACATATGGTAAAGAGTGGGTGACACTGTGAAAGACAACAGCTGTTCAATAAGATTTAAAACCAAGATATAAAGAAAAGATCTGTATTGATATACAGATTATAAGACTTGGTGGTGGTAACCATAGGGCCATAAGATCCGTAACAGTAACTCCTTAAGAAGAATGTACTGACATCATGTATAACGTGTGCAGTCATTTGTTATCCAGCATGTAATATTTAGCATTAATGCCTTATAATTAAAGTGGCACCCAGAGGATCTAAATTACTTAAAGTGCTGCTAATGTAAACGAAAGATCTTTTGACACCATTACAGAGTCATTCTCATGTTCAGTGTCAGTTACACTCAGTCTTTAATGACCAGTGTCACTCCCCACACACACTTTGTCTTCAAAGTGCACTTACTCTTGCACAGAGTGAAAAGAAAGCACTTGGGAGTCAAGCATGAAGCTTGAGCCGGTCAGTTGTCTTCACTTTGTCAATATAATACTGCTGTGAGCTTATACACTATATGTGTATCTGTACGTGTATGTGTATGTGTATGTGTATCTAGGCAGCTAAAGCCTTTGGTTTTGTTGTTGTTAACATGCCATTTGCCTCAGATTGATGATCTTAAAATGTGTTTACGCAAGTCTGAAATACCACTGCAACGTATTATGCTAAACAGAGTAAACATTTTGCGGTGCTGTTAGAAACAGAGAGATAGCGCTAGATGTTCAGATGTTCATAGACAGCATTGCTCTTCCGTTGTTTCTCTTATAGTTTAAACAAATGCCATTGCATTCAGTCATCAAATTGGATGTGTTTTGCTGTGGACAAACAGATGTGCACCACATTAGCACTCTTAAGCACATAAGACACACTAATGACTGCATCATTAAAAAACTTCCAGATGCCAATTCTGCCAATTACCTTATACGATAGCTATGATGTGGCACAAGTCTTATTTAGACTAAAGATCTGCTAGAAAATTAAGATTTATAGTTGCAGCAACTGCTTAAGCAGAAGTTAGCCCCGTAGATCAGAGCCAGATGGGCTGGTACCACAGGAGAACCCAACCATTGTTAAATAAGAACAAACAAGATGATGGGCTCATAAAAACATTGCCTGACACAGAAGAAACCTCTGTATTGGTACACTGTAAATTTTTACTACTTTTCAGTTTGTTAAAAATATACTTAACACGTACATACACATGATTCAACACCTACTATGACTTTTATGACGTTTTTCTTTACTCTTACATTTTCTTTATTATTAATATTTTCATACAGCATAGCATACAAAGCATCATACAATGGTGTGAAAAAGTATTTGTCCTCTTTCTGATTTCTAATTCTTTGTGCATATTTGTCACACTTGGATGTTTCAGATCATCAAACAAATTTTAATATTAGACAAAGACAATGCAAGCATATAAAAACTGAAATTTTTAAATGATGATTTCATTTATTAAGGGAAAAAGGCTATCTAAACCAACCTGGCCCTACGTGAAAAAGTAACTGCTTTGCAAATCTCGTTTTGCATGGACACTGAAGAATGTCAGAATGTAATTTGGGGTTATGGGGTGCAGAGTCATGACTGGGCTGAATATACTTGACAGAAAATGTAGTAAGACAACAGGATATAAGGACAAAACTGGACTTACTGTGAAAATTCAGAGCCATGACGTCAAAGGCACAACCACTGTTTGTGTCAGGCCTGGGGCAATATATCCAAACAGAGCTGATTAGAGGAGTCAGTGACGTGAAACTGATGTTAACAATTTTATTGACTGACTGCGAAATTTCAAAAATAAAGCAATGAATGAATTCTAAATTTGATTGAGGGAATGTCATCAACATGCAAACTCTGCACAGAAACACCCTGACGCGGGAGTCGAATGCAGAACCTCCTTGCTGTGCGGCGACAGTGCTAACCACTGCACCACTGCGCCGCCGCCTTGTGCCTGCGTGGGTTCTTTCCGGGTACTCCGGCTTCCTCCCACAGTCCAAAAATATGCAAAGGGTTTAGATTAATTGTTTCGTTTCGTTTCGTTTTCTGCCGCTTATCCGGGTCCGGGTTGCGGGGGTAACAGCCTGAGCAGGGACATCCAGACGCTCCTCTCCCCAGCCACTTCCACCAACTCCTCCGGGGGGACACCAAGACGTTCCCAAGCCAGCCGAGAGATGTAATCTCT